>LPNX010600291.1:546314-600931 GCA_001517045.1 Pseudotsuga menziesii
TATGAGCTACTTGCCCATCACATGCATATTAGTATTATACAGTCATTAATGCAAACAATCTATCATGCATAACACATCAACTGAACATAATCAAATGTATAACAAAACAATATCATGAAATGACAATTGAATACTTATCTTTTATTTGTTTTGTGGGTAGACTTCATCTTGATCATTCTACTTTATCATCTTCTTCATTCATGAAATCATCATTTCTTATCCAAATGACAAGAATTGAGTTCTTCATATTCCTCATCGCTTGAGGGATCTTCTTTGAATGGTGAGAGCTTGATCTTCAATTGCTCCCATCTTCTTCTTCTCTTCTTATGAGTTGAGTTGAAAGCAATTACTTCCTTTTGGAATACATTCTTTGCATAAATCCCATGATCCTAGGAGGCCATTCAAGGTGGATATCACCACTTCTGCAATCTCCACTTCTTCTTCTACTGCTTCAAGTTGTTCTGCATTCTGGATCTTCACATTCTTCAACTGTTTTCTCAAAGCCATCTTCTGATTTAAGTTCTTATCTTCAAATAGCTTGATCAAGGAATCAAACATCTTTGGTGTCTTTAGGGAAGACACTTGTGGTACAAGTTGATCCGTGATTGAATCAACAATGATCTTCTTGGCCTTGATCAAGTTCTTCTTGTGTAAGGCTTTGAGCCTCATCTCCGTATGGAACTGGAACCTCTCTACTTATGTAGGTGTCCAATTCATTTTCTTTAGAGAGATCATATACTTCCATGCTTGGAAGTTGTCAACTTTACCAAGCTTATCATCAAGCTGATGTGATAGATCACTTTGAAATGAGAACCTCAAATGCAAATAGCAAAAGATTAGATCTTACAGATTTGAGGTGTTCGTCCTGCTTCTAGAGCTAGCTGATTTAGGGTTTGTCAGAGAAACCCTAATTTTCAAAACTTGGAATATTTAAGATCTGATTGGATAGAAAGATATATCTCTTCAAATGGAGCTGTCTAATGTACTCCTTTTCTGAAAACAGTGGAGGGAAGCTCCCGGAACAGGAAGCCCTAGTTTTCCAATTTCTTCTGCAGAAATTCTTGTCACTGTTTCTGTGCTATATCCAAAATTAATGCTCCTATGTGTTTGAAATTTCTCACTGAGGTAACCTCACATGTCCTTGATCCAACACCATAGGTTTCATCAGAATTGGTTTCACCAATTGGGATTTATGATCCTTTTCCCACGGTGACCTGTTACAGGACTGTTCAGAACAGTTAAGTTGTACGGACTTCCACGTGTCACTGTTTCATCTTCTGGTTTTGAAATTCAGACCACAGAAAGTAAAGTCCGTGATATTTCTGGAAAATCTTCAGGAATTCAATTTGGACCTCTGTAGCCCAAGCTATAGCAATGTTACCCAGGTGTCCTGTTTAGGGATGAATTCTGGAAGAGGCTAGAACCCTAACTTGGAGGGATTATATCTCCCAAAATGTATCGCATCTGAGGATGAATTTTGGACACAGTGTACATCAGGATTTTATCTTCAGCCTCTGTAATTTTCAGCTCCTGAAACTTCGCCAATATTGGGATATAGCGAATGTACCAAAACGTAGCAGTTTTAGTATTTAGGTTTTTTTCTAGCTCGGGGTCAAACTAGGGTTTGACTTTCCTGGAGTTTCACCCAACCAAAAAACTTGATCCAGGTCTCTAGAATTCGATTTTGATGAGGAGAGAAATCCTATGTTGGGCTCACTCAAAAATTCTTCTTCTGCAAGAAGCCCTAATTTCCCGCATCGAAAACTGAAAATGCTTGGAATCGAATTCCGCTTCAACAGAAAGATGCGCCCTTCAATGGAGAGTCAGCCTAGCCTTATTTTGCTGATCAATTGTGGAGAGAGAACCAAAAAGAAAGAAGCCCTAGATTCTGAAGCTGGACAATGTCTTCTTTTCAGGGTGGCTCTGATTCCATGTTAAATTTTCATATGCTTAGCTAAGACATCGGTATTTCATTTCATTTTCATGAGAAAAGCATATAAACAGGATCACTGAAAGATAGATAAGCACAACCATAAAAAAGGAACACAAATATTTATCCTGGGAAAACCCTAAAGGGAAAAACCCAGCAAAAGCTTCCTCAATATAGATGCCCCAAAAAGATAAAAGATAAAACCAGCAAGGAGATCAAAACCTGATCCTCCTCCTTCTCCAGCTACTTCTCTTCTCCACTAATGCGCTGCACAAGTGAGAGTGTGTGTGTCTCAAATGAGGAGCTCAACACCTCTATTTATATTCATCCGTTCACTTAAGTTAATTCATTTGACATGTAGGCTCGAGTTACACATGTAGGTTCAAGTAACCACACTGGGGTGCTGATGACCCACGTTTACAATTAGAGGGGACTACCTCATGACTCTTATTAGTTCTTCTGATTAGGAGCATCAGGGTACAATGTAATACAAATGGTTCTCCCGGTAGGACCATTGGGGACCACAAAAGATACGTATAGAATATTCTTCGAAGTTACAATATTTCAACAATAGGATCTGTCGTGGGTCACACAAAACACAACATTTACGCTTACCATGGTAGTGACCCCTATCTATAAGAGAAAAGTGTGAGTGTTAATCCAAGAGAAATACCACAGAATACCACCAATACCCAACCAAAACTACCCTATCCAAAGCACCTTTGAACTTAGTCATTGTTGATATGTTATAGAAACCAAGAGTGGGGCCAAGATCAACAACACATAACCATTCTAAAATTTTCAACACATTTAACCAACATACAATTTCCAATAGGCCCATAATATTGGTCACAAGTTTTCACATCAACAGACATGTAGTATGAAATTATGAGGCTTGTGGGAGACTTAACTCCCCAATATTGTTTTGAAGGTGCATGTTAAAATACTTGTTAGGTGGTGGATTCACCTACATTAATTTTGAATATTTCCTGGGAGGGGTACAAAGAATGACACCCCCATATACCTTAAAACAACCTTCACTTAAAGTCATTCTTAAGTTGGCTTGGGCATTGACCACTCCATTTGTGATCTCAAAACTTATTAGAATGAAATTTTGTAGAGCATTGATTCAAAGAAATAATCCTATGCATAATATGGGATAGCTTGAAGTTTTGCAAGTATATTTGATGAAACAAGGATCAAATGGAGATGGAAGAGTTGCAAACTATTTTTACGTTATTCACACCTTTCTCCTTGAGTATGATGAGGCCTTGAAAATATACTAGATCGTATGCTTCATTGTTGGATGGAATCCTTAGTCCCCATGCATACTCAATTTCTTTTTGTCCATTAGGGTCAAAGATAACACGCCCCTCCTTTCTATGCACCATAAAAAAAACAATAAATATTTATATCTCTCTAATATCCATTTCCAAAATTCATCATCTCCCAATCGAAGCTACCGCTTATGAAATTTGATTGGTTTCATGATTTGAGGTTTGGAGGACTCTAGTTGCTCAAAGAGCAGAGATTTTATTTAAACCTTCTCTTTTACATCATAATTTGCTATTGGGGCCTTTCCTAGTCTATTAAACAATATCAGATATGGTTAGAGTTCTCATACTTGTATAGTTACTCCATGGGGGAATGAATGGTTCTTGCTGAAAGATTAAGTGATAGATAGCTAAATAAATTTTCCAAGATAGGAAATTTGGAATGGCAATGCAAGCTCATAGAAGGATCCTTTTACTAGCCAAAAAGTTGGGATACATACCCTGTCATGTCATGAAAATATGCTTTCAATCCTATAGGATTGAGATTGGTTTCCATATCTCCTTAAAGGTAATTGACCAGGTATGCTAAGAAAATTAACACTCCAAAAACAAGGAATAGATTTCTCTTCAATGATAAGGAACAAAGAACATCAACATGGGCCTTCAAAACCTTCTATTTTAGATTCTCTGCAGTTAAAGGTTTCCCATGCAATATTATCAAACAAAACAATCTTATCTTGTGGAGATAGTCTCTATTCCATATATGTTTCCATATTTGTCGAGCTAAGGGCATAACCTTGTTTGACTAAGTATGACCCACCTATTATCCCCTAGTCCCTTAAGTCCTTGACATATTTGTTGAGAAGGGTTGCACCACAAAAATGAGAGAGAAGAGAGGTCAACCAATCCTTGATTTTGTCAGGGGGATTAAGGTGTTTCCACCATATCCATTGTCCTAAACATGATGAATCACATCAATATAAGTAAAACAAAGTGTTGATTTGTTGATGAGTAACCCAATCATTGATACCTGATAACAATACCTCTTGTGCAAGGGGAGGTTTGCCCAAAATTTCATTCTCCCATATCCAAATGAGCTTATTGTTTTTCATCTCTACATAAGTGTTAAATGTGGGGTCCTCCTGACTCTAGAAGAGTAGCATCCATCATTTAAATTTGTCCTCCTTTGAGGTATTTTTTGTGAAAAAATTCCTTCCACCATTCATTATTTTTAGAGACCAACCTCCTCAGAAGCTTACTCCTTGTGCTAGATTCATTAGCAAATGATTATTGATAATTAGGCCCCATCAATCTATATATTCCCTTATGGTAGTCCAATTTACATGATATAGTTTTTCATTATTGGTCTTCCCCCAACCAAAGAAACTTTCTAATTTCTCTTTCGATCAATTACATGATACCTATTGGATTCAAGAGTGTTGAACCTTGATAAATCGTGAGCATGGAAAAGATGGATTTGATTAACACAATTCCATTAGTTGAATTAAACTATTTTGATCCCATTTGTTCGACTAAAATATGGTATTTCCACACAGGCCGAACACTTTAAGCAACCACTCACACAAATAGATCATAGATCATCACACTAATGTTTTATGTGGTTATAACCCTCAAAGAAGGAAACAGTCCACAACCTCATTCAAATAACTATTTGAGACAATATATTAATGCAAAATGAAAAAAAATATTTACATATGAGTTTCTCACAACTGGTCATCAATCAATTGACACCCAATGCTCTATAAATAAAGATCATGGACCTATAATGTCTCTAATATACACTATTTTTTGTGTCAAATTTTAATGACGAAGTAAGCATAAATTAACAATAAATGAATCCATCATATGACGTATGCTCTATATGTTCATTATGTGTATATGTGAATTGATTACTTGACGTAATGAAATTTTTGAAAACCTTATATTCTTTTTGTTAATAAGCTTATAAACTTCACCTCTGTTGAAATACAAATTTTATGCCATTTTGTTGATCATTCTGTTTATTATAACATTAGCGGTATAGAGGAAAAACCATGTATTTTCCTTTAAGTTTATATAATTGTTTTGTGTCATACATGTTGGATCGAAACCCTTGTATGGTGTTTCTATGATTTCATTATTATTCAACAAAGATCTTAAACTTCTTCATATTTTAATCTCCCTTGTCTTTAAAATATAATGTTCATTATGATTAGTGATTTTGTACCCAATGGTTTGGGTTGATTTAGGTTGATTTACCTTAAGGGCATTTATGTTGCCAAATTATATCATAATGTTTGGTATTAAACACTATATTACAAGTGTTGTGTCGTTGATGTAAATAATTTTATATGCTAATTTATTTATTGCAATATGAATGGTTTGTATAATCCTTTAGCCATTTATATAAGGTCTTGGATTTCATTGACCAAGGGAATGTTGCAGGTTTAATATGTTGTTTTATATAGGTGACAAAGGGGTCCATTGGATGGACCTCGTCCCATCATGACTTGTTGAACTATTAACCATGTGTTTGAACGCATGCCACTTTGGAAAGGTTAAGGGGGTATTTGTTTGGAATATGCATTGGGCATTAATTTTGAAGGTAATTGTTCAATGTACTATGGGATACATGTATTTCTAGCTCTCGAAAAATTTATCACAAATAAGTTTACATTCAATTATCAATGCCACTTGTTAACATTGTTTTCTATTGAGTTGGAGTCTGTACTCCATAACCACAATAGCAAGTAAATGATGTATGTGCCTCATATTTTGATAGTAAATAGGTAATTTTGTTTCTGAATTTTTTAGTATGAGTTACTCGTGGTACCTGGTTAGAGTGGGAAGGTAATTACCAGGGTTCGACCTAAGATCATCCCTTGGCTCCCACTCATGAGTATTCCATGTTATGGTTTCTTCCTTGTGAGGTGTTATCGAGGGATATGGTGAATGATTGTTAAACATATGTTTATTCATGTGAGTTGAAGGTTTCCTTGATTGTATTTTCTAAGTGTTGAAGGTTTCGTTAATTGTATTTTTTAAGTGTTGAGGAGTTTTCCACAATCATCTTATAACTTCACACTCTAAGCTCAAAGGTAAGAATATATTTTCCATTTATACCTTTATTCTTTTCATTAGTCTTAATATTTTCAAATCAGTTGTAAGACAACCTCTTTTAATCATTTTTGCTTGTATGTGTAGACTTATAGTCGGCTTGGTGGGAAATGAAACCCTACTTAACCCTATGTATATGTATTAACCTTATGTTTATCTTGGAAAAAAATTCTATTGTGTTTGGATTATGTGTTTCCCTCCGCATTTGCGAATAGAGATACTACATAATCTAAAATTCTTCTTTACATTATAAATTGTTAGTATAAGTTTGCATATTAGGGTTTTGAACTAGAAGAGCAAAACCCTAGCTCGACTCTGCTTGTCCTTGTTTACTCTGCATTTCATGGAGCTATAACCCCTGTCAAAAATTGTTTGCATTAACCTTTTGGGTTTTGTTTGTAGGTTATGGGTGTTGACAGGATGTCACATTTCCCTCAAGTCAAATATCCCCAAATTATCATTTTGAATTATATATTTTTAGTTTTTTTTATAGGGTTTGTTTCCATATATTTGATACAAACTGGCACCTACATTGCTTATGAAAACACTTGTAAGTTACATTTTGGCTTTCCTCATGGGTACGAAATGTAGACACATAAAAGAATAGAACTCTTGGGTGTAAATGTTGAATATTTCAAGATAGTTTTTTCCTTTTTCCTCAACGTAGTTTCACGCCTTGGCCCATACATGTAATGGAAGCGAATTTGTATGTTATAACAAGACATTATTATACTCATTTTACTTTTAGTTAATGGGATTGAATATTACCGCCCTTCTCGCTTTCCTTAATGTCCAAAAGATTTCCAACTTATTTTTCAATTCTTGTCGGTTACTCAACCGAGTAAACAATATTGTTTAACTTTTAAATAACTTAGTGATAGATCTGTTACCTTATCAGATTGGTCACTGTAGCCACAGGTTTGTTTAACAACTTCATGAATTTATTTAGTTTAAGGTATAACAAGTATTTTTATATATGAAATCTCATGGTCGTCGAGCCAATTCTTATCTTCATGAATTTATTTAGTTTAAGGTATAACAAGTATTTTTATATATGAAATCTCATGGTCGTCGAGCCAATTCTTATTTCAGAGACATATATTTATTTATAATTATTCAAAATTATTTTTGTATCAACTCAAAAACCATGGATCCACTCGTTGTGTATACCACCTACTTATCTTAGTCGAAAAACATTTGACTCTATAAATATGTATTGAGGTTGTAAGGCCATTCTAAAATAGTTATGGTTTCTATTTCCTCACTCAGGCTATAGAGTTGAGTTATAATGAAAGACCCTTATTAATAATAATCTATATAGTCAATAAACATAGTTATTCTTTGTATCTTTATTTATAGTTGCATGCTATTCATGTATACATGTAGGGAATATTATATAATCTTTTATTTGTATTCGCTTTATATTGTTTTTAGAGTAATAAAACTGAAACATGTTTTTTTTAATACAGTTATGTAGAGATATTAAAAGATAAACTTCTTGGTTAGTATGATTTATAAAGCATGTGAGGTTTTGAACTGTTTTTATTTATATCATAAAGATTAGACATAGTCTAATAACAATTGTTATTTACAATTAAACTTGGTTTAGTTTGATACTATATTATAAAAATAAAACACTAATAACGAAGTATTTCTGACTTTGACTTTGTTGGGGTCCAGTGGTATACATTTTTCTGTTTTTTTTGTTTGCTGTGAATTCCCTTTTACTTGTTGGGCCAACCTTTGGTCTGAGAAACAACAACCCAAGGGCATCTAAGCCATCAAAATCACCCGGGGATCGCACCCGACATGGGCCGCACCAACCCTTAGCATGGTTGGAATTAGATGTCACCTCCCAGGAGCAATAGTTTTGATCTCGGGTCACCTTGCTGAACGAAACCTGTCTAGACTGTTTTCTCTATTGGAACTTGACCATGCCTTTTCCTGAATTGATATGTCCTAAATACTGAATTTGACTCTTATAGAAGTCACATTTACTAAATTTCACATACAACTAATTTTCTCTAATGATTTGTACGACAATATTTAAGTTTTCTTCATGTTCTTCTTCTGATTTTGAATAGATAAGCATATCGTCAATAAAGACTAACAAATTGATCTAAGTATCTGCTAAAAACATTGTTCAATAGGCACATAAATGTTTCGAATGCATTTGTAAGAACAAATGGCATTACTACAAATTCATAGTGGCCATATCTTGTCATAAATGATGTCTTTAAAATACATTCATCTTGAATTTTGACTTGGTGGTATCCCAACCTTTAGTCAATTTTTGAAAATGTATTAGCTCCTCAAGCTTGATCAAACAAGTCATCAATATAAGACAAAGGATATTTATTCTTAATAGTAGCCTTGTTTAATTGTCAGTAATCAATACAAAGTCTTATTGTCCCATCCTTATTCTTAACAAAAAGTATCGGTGTTCCCCTTGGAGACACACCGAGTCTAATGTATTTCTTTTAGTCAACTCCCGTGGTTACATTTTCAACTCTACAAGTTCATGAGTACTCATTTGATAAGGAGTGTTAGAGATAGGTATTTTCGCAAGCATAAGGTCTATCATAAAATCAAGATATGTTAGGGTTAACCTTGACTTGAGAATGAGTCAAAGGTGGTTTAGGTCTAGCACATGTTTTTGGGCCCATGGTATTTGGTGGCCAAAGGTAGTTTTCCATAGTATTTGGTGTTCCATGGTGTTTGGTGGCCCATGGTATTGCATGTAAGGAAGTATTTATAATGTTTGAGGAGGTTCCGTTGTAAAGTGGTCTGGAGGTGAGTGGTGGCTAGATCACTTGGTTCGAATTGGTTGATTTAGGTCAAGGGAGATAATAGATCTATTACGGTGGTTTTCCCCAATTTTGGGTTTTCCACATAAATATTGTGTCTATATTAAATGTGTTTCTATGTGGATGTTTTATTCTCTCATATTATTGTATTACGCTCGTTAAAATCCTAATAAGTGGTATCAGATCCATGGTTGGCATATAGTTGTGCTCGTTGTGTTGTACTTGGTTTTTTGAATTAATTGTGGGGTACATGGTAGGTGGTACCTGACACCCTAACAATATCTTTGGGTTCTTGGTTAGAATGTAATTTCCTTAGGTGTTAGAAGCACAAGGATCCCTCTTATGCATAGAGAAGGGATGGTGCATTAAGTGTGGAATGAACCACTGGATAGGTACAAGGGTGGAAGGTGTACTTGTATCCTAACTTGATGTGGATCAGAGAGGTTGAGTCTTTGAATGCGGGAGCAATGTGAGATGGTTTAATATCAGTGTGGGACCAAGACTAATGATCCATGTATGCAAAGAGAATTCCTAGAGAATTGGTGGTTACAACAGCTAAGGACCCACGTAATCCAGTAGATGGATTCTTCTTTATATGGACGTCAATGATAGGGTTGGATGTAGGTACATAAATAGCATGGTAGAAAATGAGCAAGTAGACGAGCACATGAAAAAAAAAATTATGGAGTAGTTTGCATGTAAATGGGCATATGGTTGTAAGACCTGCTAAGGAATGCATACCCCTAGTAACTCATTGGTAATGTCGGGAGATAGATTTAGGTGATAGGGCTGTATATGAGTTTCCTCAGTAAAATTTTGAGGGCGGTTGGTGATTACTCAAAGTCAAGTTTAAAGGGGGGATTTTTCAGGGTTAACCTTGACTCGAGAATGAGTCAAAGGTGGTTTAGGTCTATCACATGTTGTTGGGCCCATGGTATTTAGCAGCCAATAGTATTTTTCCATGGTATTTAGTGGCCCATGGTATTGTCCTTCTTCCCTCTCTCTAGCCTTGGACCTAGGTTCAGTATCATCTGCTCAGCACAGCAAAGCCCAAGATATCGGCCTGACGGAGCAGAGCTCAACCGACAGTACCTGCGACATAGATGTCATTTCACTCGAGCTATCTCAGTTTTATGGGTAACTTCCATAATCATGTTTCCGTAGTTTATGTGGGAGTTTTTTTTGGTACCTTGGCTCTGTGCCAAGGTTTCCAAAAGACCAGGAAGGTGGGTTACTTGTATGCACAGTATTTCAATACCAAGCTAAGATCCAACCCTTCTTTATGTGACTTAAGTGGACAAACAGTGAATAGACAACATAAGCATATTGATTAATATAATGCGATAATCATACGTTTATCCGGTTGCAACACAATAATCAATCAGTCATTCACGCATATAACTAATCTACTTCAACATTCACACATATACACAACATATAACGTGGAAACCCATCCGAGAAAAAACCACAAGGTGCTCTTCATCTGGCATGAGGACATAGATGCACCTTTTGTCTATGAACAAAGTTGAAGACTCTATTCAAGATCTTCTTTTATATCTTTACAGACTTTTTCTCCCTCTCATGCTCTCTAATCTTCTCTCTTTATCTTTCTACTCTACTCCTACTAGCGATACACACATAGCCTGGATCGACTCAAACTTCTCAACTTGTCTATGTACTCAGCTACAGAACCACTACTCTGATGCAGTCACCGATTTAGAGTCATTAGCCAAAACTGCCTATCTCAAGTCTAGCTCGAGCGTCTTTTCCAAGAGTCTAGAGATTACTCAAAATGTTGTATTAGCTAATCAACTAAAACCGACTAACCCATCTAAAAATTGGGTTCCTTCTTTTATATCCCCATTATAGACTCGATACATATCCCATACATGCTTGTTATAGACTCAATACTGACTCGATACAGACTCATTACAGACTCTTCTTTAGTCACTATCCCAGTGGACTTACTATCTTCAGCCAATAGGCTATATTTCCTATTCTAGTAACACATAACAAAAGGCACTATCGGCCTGACTTACAAAGATGCCTTCACACGTGTGGTTTCCACTGGCTCCAACCTAGTTCATACCCACGATTGTTAAGGACTGTCGCTTTCTCAGCGTTATGCCTTAATGTCATTTTCTGTTCGTTACACTATTTACACACCTACTTCTATTGATATTCTTCCATGTCATCTGGTATCTCATTCTGTCCTTGTGTCGTGGATTACATATGGTGCAGCTTCCTCATCCTGTGTTTTCTCTTTGTATTCTTCTTCTCTTTCCTTCTTATGTCGCAACATCCTTCCCTTTCCCTTGATGCTCCTTCCTCTTTCTTAGGCAGAATTCTACATGAATTTTTCCCTACTATCCCAAGGCCCAACAGGCCCCCAACACTCACTTGTAGCTCGTTCCGATCCACGTGAAATATTCCTCCATGGACTGACTTGTGGTGACTTTGGTCTGAAAATCCTCCATGATCTTCAACAACTTCTCTTTCTCCATGTGCACTTCTTCTTTTGTTTTCTGCATGTGCTCCACCAGGTTGGAACTAACATGTTTTTGCATGACTCTTTCTATAGATGTCTCTACCTCACACACCTTCTGGTGTACATGATGAATTATGTTCCTTCTATGAATGGTTGTATGTTCCTTTTGTGTTTGACTGTATGTTCCTTATGTGTTTGAATATATGTTCCTTATGTGTTTGCATCTTGTTGCGGTCTTTATACTTCTGGTACTACTGTCATCTTTCCTGCTTCTTGGATGTTTTTACCACTTAATGGAGTAGGACGCAGGGGATGAGGGAATTATCAGTAACACCGATGTTCCTTGTCGGCATTTCTAGATTCAGCTTCCAGCTCATCCTAGGTTTTTCCTTCCTCATTTTAGAATCTTCCTCGGTGTTATCCTTGAACAGGTATGCAACATCCAGGGAAGCCTCAGAGTTTGCGGTAGTCACTCAGTCTAGGATCTGGTTAGTGTTTCTCTTTGCTACAGTGTTGGTGAGATATGTCATCGTCAATATGTAGTACCTCCCTCCATCAGGGTATGTCATTTCAATGCGCCTTTGGAATCTTCATCGCCTCTCATATATTCAGTAGTTTATAGTGATGACGTTGGCCTTTGTTTCTTCTTCTCTTAGTTCAAGCATTCGTTCAAACCGACAGTTGCCAGAAATGGATACTATGCATCATGGTAATTAATTCCACAGTATTTTCTGAAGGCTTCAGTGGGATGTCCTCTGGTTTTTGAATTTTTTCCATTGCTTCTTCAGTCATGCTCAGCTCCTTCAAGACAACATTGCTCTAACCGATATCAGAAGGTATTCACATTGGCATCTTTACAAAGATGGATGGAGTCGCTTTTACATGGAGGCCTAAAACTGGCTGAATCTCCTAGCGGCTCCCAGCCTCCAGTGGAACATATCTAACAACATTTATCTTACTTAGAACAGTCATTACAGTTTCTTCGACAGGGCCCGCAGGGCCACTAGCACTGTAACATTGACTAGTCATACTTCTCCACAAGTTTTTGGTCACTCTATGTCTTGCAAACTATTTTGGTTGTAGAATTATAAGGATGTGAGCTGGTAATCGGCCACCAATAGTGAGGTTGTTCCAGTAATCAGTCTATCAAATCCGCACATGCGCCATCATCGAGTAGCATAATGATAACACAAATCATCACGTGGTTTTTTAGTCCAACTTCTTATGTGGAGGTGCCAACTACACCGCCTCTTTTTGCTGTGACATCATGATACTATTAGCGGAAGTGACCCTCAACTTCCATTGATATATGATCAAATTTCCTTGTTGTTTGTGGATTTAATATTTGTCACCTTAACAATCCTTCTTCATAACTGTGCTGACACACCATTATTTTTAGTGCCACACTTCCCTCACTGTGCCTCGTGTGAAAGTCACTCTGTTCTCTTCTCTTAGTCATCCTTGTTATCATTATCTTTTTTCTTTCTATGTGACCTAGTCGCAGTTATCAAAATAAGTCTTCAACCGGCACCCATTGATGAGCCCGCTAACATCCGTGCCATCTAATTTTTCCAACTTCACTGCTCCTCCATTAGTGATTTCCTAACCACATAAGGACCTAATCAATGTGTCTTTAGCCTGCCTGGGTGCTTGAAAAATGTGTTTTCATACATAAGAACAAGGCCTTCTACTGAAAATTGTTTGTTCTTAATGTGTCTATCGTTCCATACATTCTTCCTTTGTTTTTCTACATTTTGATGAAATCTTGCAACAAAGCATTCTTCTTCCAAGTGGATTAACTGAATTAATCTTTCTTCGACAGCATCAACATCTGTCATTTCTATGAGCATCGCCACTCTTAAACTTGGTACAATATATTCCATAGGCATGACAACTTCCTGTCCATATACTAACTTGAACAATGTCTGGCCTATTAACTTTTTACATGTTGTACGATATGCCCATAAGATTGTAGAAATTTTCTGGTCCCAATCGTCCCTTCTTGTATTGCAGACTTTGGTTAATGCATTTTCCAGAATCTTGTTAAATGCTTCGATTGCTCCATTTTATTGCGGGTGATATGGAGTTGTTCTTCTAAGATGTATCTAAAATTCATCAATTAGTTCTTTAATCAATTGATTAACAAAATTCATACCTTAATCGTTAATCAATATCTTTGGGGACCCGAACCTTGTTACAACATTTTCAAATAAAAACTTTGTTGTTGTCGCAACAGTACAATCCTTGATAGGCACAGTTTCTTCCTATCGAGTTAGGTAATCTGTCGCAGTGATAACATACGTAGATCCTGTGCGCTTCCCTGCTGGACTAATAGGTCCCACAAATTCAACAACCCATTTATTGAAGTCCTGTAACGTGAGTTGTGGAAATAATGGAATTTCATCTCGTTTGAATGGATTTCCCATTCTTTGGCATACATCACAACTGTGACAGTAATCTAGAGCGTATGGATGCATGGTAGGCCACCATAACCTTGCCTGCAATATCTTGCACAGATTCGCCTTTCCTGCATAGTGTCCTCCTAGGATACCAACATGTGCTTCACTTAAAATAATAGGGCGTTCATGTTCAAAAACATAATGTCAAAGTATCTCATACGGGCCTAGTTTCTAGAAGTGGCCAGCAATCAATTGAAATATGCAACTCATGTTACTAACTATTTCTTCTGTGTTGTTCTGAACTCGGTCGGTGCAAAAACCATAGTTAGGAACTGTATGATATATTCATATTGATTATCAAAGGCGGTTATTGCAAACATTTGTGCATCAGGGATATTATTTTCCAGACTAGTGGGTTCTTCTCCACTCTCCATTCTGGAAAGGTGGTCTGGTCCCAAGTTTAATCAGCCTAGTTTAACAGTTATCTCAAAGTCATATTCTTGAAATAGGAGAATCCACTCGCAGATCTCCCCCCCCAACACTGGCTTATTGACTAAATATTTCATTAATGTAGAATGGTTAGTGTACATTTTAAAATGTCCCCCCAACAAATAATGTCTGAATATTTGCAATGCATATACTATCACAAGTCCTTATCTCTCTGTTGCGGTGTAACTCTTTTATGTAGTTGATAACTTCCTGCCAGCAAAATAAATGGGGTGATCGATCTCTCCTTCTCCTGGTTGTGTTAGTACCATTCCAAGAACAATAGAGGATGCGTCAACATGAACATGAAATTCTTTTTTCCAATCTGGAAATACGAGTATCGGTGTAATGGCCATTTTGTTTTTCAGGTTATCTAGACTCTCCTGGCATTCATCTGTCCACTGAAACTTAGTTTCTTTTTTTAACAATTTCTCCATCGGGGAAGTCACTTGTGCATATCCTTTGATGAACTTTTTGTAATATCATGTATGTCCTAATGTTTCTCTTAACTATTTAACTGTGATAAGTGGTGGTAAGTCCAGGATGATGGTGATTTTAGTTGGGTCAACCAAAATCCCATCATGACAAAAAATATACTTTCTAAAATTGAGGGAAATTTGGCACTGACGATATCATTCTAACATCATTCTAATACTTTCTATGTGATCTTTTATAAGGCCAAATACTGTCCAGTCGTTAAAGTAGACTTCAAGAAATTTATGTATAAACTCTTTAAACGTAGCAATGACAATTCTAGAAAAGATTGCAGGCGCATTCTTGAGTCCAAAGGGGATTATTGTGTATTGGTAACATCCCCACTTCATTGCAAAGGTAGTATTGTAGCGATCTTATTTTGAAATTCTGACTTGATGGTAGTCCGAGATTCCATCTATAAATGAATACACTTCTTGTCCTCCAACATTCTCTAATACTTCATCTGTAAATGGAGTTAGAAATGGATCGTGCAAGTAAGAATCATTTAATTTCCTGAGATCAACACAGATCCTGACTTCTCCTGAGCTTTTCTTGTCTTGTACTACGATGAGGCTAATCCATTATGATTCTTCAATTGGTTCTATTACCCCTACCTCTAGCATTCAATCAAGTTCGACTTTAACTTTCTCCTTGTAGCGCGATTTTAATCTGTATGGCCTCTGTTTGACCGACTTTGCATCGGGCCTCAGGGGTATTTTCATTTCACCAAGGTCTCCAACTATGAATTTCATTTCGAAGAACTTTGTAAGGAAAAAATCCTAAAATTCATGTAATTAGTCAGTGATCTTTCCCACAGTCTCTTCATCCCAGTAATCTTCAATATTAGCAAACTTCGGGTTTTCCTCGGACCCATTATTTACTTTCTTAATTTTGAGTGGTTTTAGAAACTGGTTAGTAGTTATAGAAGCTCCCTCTACTGTATGTATACCTTCTGACTCATGTATATTTATCTCAAGTGGGTCATCATCATCTGGTTCTCCTGTGAGATTATAGCATTGCATCCAGTTATGTGTAGTCATTTTGCATTGATGGAAGTTTATGTCTGCAACTGGTATTTCTTGAAATATCTTCTCCTTTATGACTTGTAATGCAACATCCACTGTTGTATGTTTGCTTACAAATTCAAATGTCTGGGTAAAGCTTATGGCTAAGGTTTCCCATTAAATGGTTCCTCATCGCAGCTCTTCTAAGGTGTACCAACTTCTCAATACCATTTCCAAAGTGTGGATGAATCGGTGAACCCATTCTTGTCGCGGATATTATTACAAAATCCATCGATAGTGCTCAATATGTTTCCCAGGATTTGTTAGCCCTGTTTATTTCTTCTTAGGATGACTGATCTCTTCACCAAATCTGATCTCCATTAATCTCCTACATTGTGGCCATTCAGAGATAGATTGTTTGTGTGTACCCCACCATCTAGTAGGCATAGCTTTCATCACATAGTCCAAAGCGGAAAATCGTTGTGATTCTATGACTTTTTCTTCAAATTCTAGCAAAAAAGATGTAAGGTTAGGAAATCCTTCATATGTAGGAATCACACTTGCTTCAACTCCTACCCTTCAGACAACTCTTGTGATTCTTGCACATTTTCGCATGGAGATTTCATGTAGCATGTTCTGCCAATTTTCAAGAGCATTGCCTGAGTCGGACGTGCACGAGCTTACACTCCGCCAACTCATGTTTCCATCATATGTTGGGTTAATATAGTCTTCCTTCGAAGACATGATGTTGTACAGCTAGTCCTAATAATTGAATTTCCCTTCACTATGTACAGGTTCGATGTATCATTTTCCTTCAAGTGGATCGATTGGCGCAACCACTCTTATTTTAGAATCTTTGAAAGACAAGATCCATTTCTTGAAGTTTATAATAGTTTGGTTGTCTATTTCCCAATCAATTCCTAGAAGTGCAGGACATGGGTTTGTTTCATTGACAATGTCAATAAGCTCCAAGTCAGCATAAGTTCTTAAGCATTCAACTTCCATAGGTACTTGGGTTAGTATACCGATTGGTAGAACCTTCAACTGGTTTGCAAGCCTTAGCTGAATAGGAGACTAGTCTAGTCGTGGATTATTCATGCTCTCCCATGTTTATCTTGTCAATATATTGACATCCGAGCTCAAATCTAATATGGTATAGTCCATATCATAATCTCCTATCTGTGCAGTCATTTGCAGTTCTCAGGCTGTCTTCAATTTTCTCCCAATATGATTAACTCTTTTTTCAAGTTGAATGTCTTCTGCAGTTTCTTCTATGAGTGTTGTCAGTTCCATGACAACATCTTTATCATGGATTAGTTCTCAACAACTTTTGAAAAATTCTTTAAGCTTACTAACCTTTTTCATTGGTGGCTTCTTGATTAGTTGTTCAAATCGTTTGGGCATAGCTCTAACTTGTCCAAATGTCGACGACTAATTGGTATCAAGAAATTCTTGTCGCACCTTCAAGAAGAATTATTTCTCTTGATGGAAATCTAGCAGAGTTTTCTTTTGTGCCGTAGGTCTCACTTGTGGTTGTTCTTGCTGTGTGTTTTGGTCTGCCCCCGTCATAGCACCTCCTCGTGTAACTACAACAATGTAGGGTTGTCTAGGTTTGGCATAAATAATATAAATATTTGGATTGGGGTTTGGATTTAGATTTTGCACCAGGTTGGGGTTAACGATAGTTCTAGACTTCCATTTCACAATAAGTCGCGGACAATGTTCGATAGTGTGATCAAATGCTTTACAATATGTACAATTTTTTGCAGGACTTTGACAATCTCAGACAAAATGTCATGGCTGCCCAAAATTATAATAGACGATTTGGCCTCTTCCTCGACCAAATCCTCCTCTTGGTTACTGTCCTTGACCTCTAAAATTTCCACCCCCCCCCTTTGCGGAGGGTATTGTTGTTGTTGAGGATATTGATTCTACTCATATTGCGGTTGAGTATATTACTATTGTTGATACTACGCATGATGATACTGAGGATGCTCTCATTCAACTTGCATTTGCTCATCATTTTTTATGAAGCAAGTATCCATCGTTTTTTCTGACAGTAGTAGAAGTGCTCTGCAGTATTTCTCATCATGACCTACTAACTTACAAAATTTACAATACAGACTAGCGGGTGCACTTACAATCTTCTGTAAGTACATACATTCCTCGGACTTGTGACCTCTAGTATGACATATTCTACACCAAGGCATTCCTTGGGTGTTTAACGGGTTTGGTGCACCTACTGCAACATAATTCATGAGCACCAAGCATTTATCCTTATGGTGTCCATCTATTTTGCATCTTGTACACCATATTTCCTCCTGAACTTCCTTTCCTCTTTTAATGTCCTGGATTTGCACTGTAATATTGGCCAACCGCGACTGCATTTGCATCATTCTCGAGCGAGTGTCTCCAACTGGTGAGGCTTCTAATTTCATTGATATTTAAAGAGCCTCTGTCTACGACACAAGTTTTTATTGCATCAATGGGGTTTGGATGTGTGGTATCAAGGTGGCGATAAACCATTCCTTGTGTTGCACATTCGACATTTAGAAACTTACTTTGGCCATTAATGTCTAAAATCTTTGTTTAAAGTCCCAAACAGATTATGTCGATAGCTTCGTAATCACTTTGATCTTAGTGATGCCTTGTGATTCGAACTTCGGATTTTTGAATTCATCTATCAACCCTAGTGGAATATCGTTGAGTGTTTTCGGGACAACTCATTCTTGTACTATGGAAAATTTCATATACAGACTAGTGGGTGCACTTACAATCTTTTGTAAGTACATACATTCCTCGGACTTGTGACCTCTAGTATGACATATTCTACACCATGGAATTCCTTGGGTGTTTAACGGGTTTGATGCACTTACTGCTGTGACATAATTCATGAGCACCGAGCATTTATCCTTATGGTGTCCATATGTTTTGCATCTTGTACACCATATTTCCTCCCGAAATTACTTTCCTCTTTTAATGTCCTGGAGATGCATTGTAAGATTGGCTAACTGCGACTGCATTTGCATCATTCCCGAGTAAGTGTCTCCAACTGGCAAGGCTTCTAATTTCATTTCTATTTCAAGAGCCTTTGTCTGCGATACAAGTTTCTATTGCATCAATGGGGTTTGGATATGTGGTATCAAGGCGGAAATAAACCATTCCTTGTGTTGCATATTCGACATTTAGAAACTTACTTTGGCCATTAATGTCTTAAATCTTTTGTTAAATTCCCAAACAGATTATGTCGGTAGCCTCTTAATCTCTTTGATCTCAATGATGCCTTGTGATTCAGACTTCGGATTTTTGAATTCATCTACCAACCCTAGTTGAATCTCGTTGAGTGTTTTTGGGACAACTCATTCTTGTACTATGGAAAATTTCATATACCAGTCCAACGCACGACCTCGTAGCGTCGTGATCATCTATTCTTTCTTGATATTCTCATCCTGGATTTGTTGTATAGTCCAGACAATGTCACAAAGAAACCAATGTTGTTCTGGGTCTTCCAACCTGTTTTCGTTGAATATTAGGAGCTTAATGTCAGCTCCAACCATTGTATTTGTTGCTGGTACAATAGAAACAAAAATTTGTACTAGACGGGCTTCCTTGTTTGCTATTTACAATGTCATTAGTACTTGTATTTACAGAATCAGTTGGAGATATGTCTCACAATCTTACCTCTGGTACTGTAGGCGAGTTGTACGAACGTTCTTGTTCTTGAGCTTTAGTCGACTCTTCGGACTCTTTTTCGCCTTTTGAGATTGGATTATATTCCTCTTATTCATCACATGAACCTTCGTTTAAGTATGACACAAACCAGTAGCCTTCTTCTTCTTGATCTATACTGCAACTCCTCCATTCTAGAAGAGTTTTTCATCTTTTGTCGAATCTAAATCTTCCTTCGCTTCTTAAAAATCCTCGCTCTAGTTCAGTTCCACTATCCCCTGGGAAAATCTCACTCTAGGGTTCTGTTGAGACATAACCACCCTTTGCTATTTAGTCTTGAATTCGCAGAATTCCTTTTTCACATAAAATCATTTTTATCCATGTCTTTAAAGTTGACAAGTATTTACTACGTGGTACTTGAATTTTTTTTCGCTCTACCTCACTGTATGAGGTTATTGTGTTAACAACAAACTCTGTAATATATCCTTTTAGGATACTATCTACCCAAAAATTGATAGCCCTTGATATAGGGTTGTTTACTCTTTTCAGCCTCTCAATCAAGTAAGGACTCCACTCTCTCAGTTCTCCTCCTTGAAAATTCCTTTGTTGGGTTTCCAAATTAGACAACCACTCATGCAACACGATGGGAAACTTAGAAAATAAAATATAGTAAATGTCTGAATAAATGTACCAGGCCAACCACTCTGTTCGGTTCCATAAGGATCCTTCACTTTCTTTTTGTGCAAACTCTATCTCTTTGAAATCCACCCCGTCTTGGATTTCCGGTTTCATGGGATGCCACAACATATCCCTCACCACAACACTTCAAGGTCCCGACAACAAAACCATTTGTTGGCATTCTTCCCTCTCTTTGCCCTTGGACCCAAGTTTAGTCCCTTCTGCTCAGCACAACAAAGCCCAAGATATCGGCTCGATGGAGTGAAGCTCAACCGACAGCACCTGTGACACATATGTTGTCTCACCTGAGATATCTCAGTTTTATGGGTAACTGCCATAACCACATTTTTGCAGTTTGTGTGGGAGGGTGTTTTAGTACCTTGGCTCTGTGCCAAGGTTTCCAACAAATACAGAGAAGGTGGGTTACTTGTATGCACAATAATTCAATTCTGAGCTAATATCCAACCCTTCTTTATGTGACTTAAGTGAACAAACAGTGAATAGACAACATAAGCATATTCATGAATATAATGCGGTAGTCATACATTTATCCAGTCGCAACACAACAATCAATCAGTCATTCAACACAACATTCACGCATATAACTAAGCTAGTTCAAGATTCACACATATACACAACAAATAACGTGGAAACCCATTCGGGAAAAAACAACAAGGTGCTCTTCATCTGGCATGATGAAATAGATGCACCTTTTGTCTGTGCACAAAGCTACAGACTTTGTTCAAGATATTCATTTCTATCTTCATAGACTTTTCCTCCCTCTCATGCTCTCTGATCTTCTCTATTTCTCTTTTTACTCTACTCCCACTAGCGATTTGCACACAACCTGGATTGACTCAACCTTCTCTACTTGTCTGTGTACCCAGCTGCAGAACCACTACTTTGATGCACTCAACGATCCAGAGTCATTAACCAAAACTTCCCATCTCAAGTCTAGCTCGAGTGTCTTTTTCAAGGGTCTAGAGATTACTCAAAATGATATCTCAGTTAATCAACTAAAACCGGCTAACCCATCTAGAACTTGGGTTCCTTCTTTTATATCCCCATTACATACTCGATACAGATCCCATACATGCTTGTTACAGACTCAATACAGACTCTTTATAGGCTGCTCTTCAATCGCTATCCCAACCGACTTACTATCTTCAGCCAACAGGTTGTCTTTCCTATTCTAGTAACACATAACAAAGGGCACTATCGGCCTGAATTACAAAGATGCCTTCACTCATGTGGTTTCCACCGGCTCCAGTCGGGCTCGTACCCACGATCGTTAAGGATTGTCACTTTCTCAGCATTATGCCTTACTATCATTTTTTTGTCGTTACACTATTTACACGCCTACTTCTACTGATATTCTGCCATATCATCCCGTATCTCGTTCTGTCCTTCTGCCATGGCTTACTCATCTGGACCAGCTTCCTCGTCCCACACCTTCTCTTTGTCTTCTTCTTCTCTTTCCTTCTTCTGTTGCAACATCCTTCACTTTTCCTTGATGCTCCTTCCTCTTTCCTAGGTAGAATTTGTCACGTCCCCATCCCTCAGATTGGCGAAGAGGACGCGATGAACACCACGTTAACCGGGAAAACAGCCCCATGAACATGAATAGAAGAGATCAATGCTGAAATTACAAAGCTTAAACATAATGCATGCGAAGATGCATAAACATACAAGCATACACAGATGCATAATTCTTTAATCATACAGCGGAAGCAAACATATACATTCCAGCATCCCCATGTTCATTATAATTCATTAAACATCAATATAATTGCAGAGATGAAGTAACAAAAGCACTTATCTTTTGATGAAGAACTTGCCCCGCAACCAGCTACGTCGTTGCAATGTTCCACCCAACCACAGGCCAACGTGCTCATCAATCTCTCAGCAACGCTGCCACCCTCGAGCTGGGAATGATTCCTCAAGGACTAAGGGTCAATTACAGGCTTACACATAGCCAAGGGGACACACTCAGCCAAACCAACACCGCTGGGTTTACCAGGCCTTCGACAACTGGCCAAGCCAGCACAGTCCGAAGACCAACCACTGCTTACATGCAGCAAAACCATCCCTTCCCATTCCTGTGAAGAAGGCAAAAACAATCGATGGCAGTCCCAAACAAAAGGTGAGACACAGCTCAAGCCTACAAGGCAACTCAGAGTTGTTCTTGGCCCTAAAGTGGCCAAAACAACTCAGCTGCAACACCCAAACCAGGGTATATCAGCAGCCCAAACACACAATAAATGATAGCAGCATTCCACAGTTCCAAACAGGGAAAACTCGGCCAAAGGCACACACAATTCCTCAATGTAACGGCTGGGTAACTTACACAGTCCCAACGAGGGAGAAGCCAACAGGTGTGGGAATCAACAACCCACAAGCATCCACGAGCCCACAAGGAAACACACAATTCCTCAATGCGGACGTTGAGGAAAGTTACACATCCATAGTCCAAAGTGTAAGCAGAATTTGGACTCACAACAGCATCCCAAATCATGGGAAAACAACAGCCACCCAAAACATACACAGGAGCTCACTCACGACATGGGAAAAACGCCCCAAAATTTTTGTGCGTGAGTGCAACTTGCACCCAACCGCAACACACAGAGGAAAACAAAATGCACGGCCGCAAATCAGTAAGGAAAACTCACACACACAGTCCCTGAGCGCGAAATAGCTCCTGTACCTGAGAATCCCAAGCGACAACCATGATTTCTCTTGTCCCCGGCGTGGGAAAAACCAACGTAGAGTCCCTACACGTGAACATGAACAGACCACGACCCGACGCGCGAGTAGTAGACAGACCACGAAGAAGATGGCGGTGGTGGTGAAGGCTAGGCACATGAGGAAGATGATCCGACAGGGGAAGAGTACGTGAGGGGAAGAACGGACAGTCGTGGGTGGAGTGGGTGTGTGGGAAAGGGACTGACAATCCTGCCACAGCCGCCACCACTTCAACAATAACTGTCCCAACCACCAGTAGCCATAACTACTCAACTACCCAACAAAACATTAAAGAGGTTGGAAGAGGTTGGATGAGACAAGAAAGGTGGCAAACACACAAGGTAGTAACACGTGGGTTTTTCCCCCATAAAACAAGGTTTGACATCCCCCACCCCTTATCCTTTGGAACCATGCCCTTTTCATTCAACGTTGCACTGCCGTAGTTGGTTGTGGTTCATTTTATTTGATGTGCGTGTTTACATGATGCCGAATTATAATGTGCCGGATAGCACAACATACCATCGACAACTATCCCTATTGCCGAAACATTCACAACCAAATCGATGGTGGGGCTTTTTCCTTGAGCTCCTCACCATGATTAATTACATTATATACATCATGCAAACGGGGTCAAAACCGGGGTGTTACATTCCCTCCCCCTTGGAATAACACCGTTCTCGGTGTTCCATTACATATATACAATACATATACAATTGCACATCAAAATTTCAAAATTGCAGATCTGTCCCATGTCCAATCATTTACTTTGAACGTACAGGACCAAGCCCCTCGGCTTCCATGGACTTCTCCTACTGGTTCTCAGCTTCTAGCTGATCCCGAAGTCTAGGAACTTTGCGGCTATCAACTTCATCATGTTCCCTCATTGGACAGTCCCGGCGTAAATGATGTCCTCCACATCTCCAGCATTTCACTGGCTGCTTCATCTTTACCTGCTCAATTTCCTTTGAGTCTTCATGCCTGGACCATTTCCTATCGGGTTTCTTGGACAACTGTCCCATTGCTGATCCACCTTCCTTTCCTTTGCCGATTGCTCCCAGAAGGCTTTTCACCGCCCTTTGCAAACCAATAGAGTCTTGCAAAATATGGTGGTTCATTTCACTCTGCCTCCTCTGTATCTTGAGCATCTCCCCAATATTCTCTTGAGTCTTGGAAATCACTTGAAGGAGACTTCCAACTAAGTCCAACAACTTCTGATCTGCTGCCATGATCAATGTGCACCACCTGGTTTCACTTTTCTCACCTGTGAGATGCACCATTGAAATTCTATCAAACCAAGCATAATATAGTCATCAAAATCAGTTAGTTAATTACCGAATTGGCATGACAGTCCAAGTTCCATTAAGGCACATGAGCTCATTCATGTCCATTCTTGGGCAGGGAATTAACTATTCCAGCATTCACAAATTTACTTTAAGCAAATACACACATTTCATTCTCAATCATACATGCATTCAACAATCCTTTGTTTTCACAATGCATAAGTATATATGTATATATATATAATCAAAAGGCAAGAGAGAGCAGTAAGAGTTTTTCCCCTCTTTGTTTTGTCCCATCCTGGAACCCACACCATCGCAGTGGCTTTTCATGCTCTCAGCCTCTTTCACTTCACCGTGAATGTTGGACCAATCCTTCTTGGTCATGACACTTAGTGTCTTTGGTCTATTCCCGACCTCAAAACCATGGAGTCTCTCCACATGGTTTGTCTCGGCTGCTAGGACTCCCCCGTCCTACTAGCACCTTTTTCATTACCGCTCATTCCGAGCCTTCGAGGACAGTCACATGTCCCCATGCACCTCTAGGATTCTCTCATAGTCTTCACCTCCAACGATACCTATATCCAAACATTGAATAAATTCCATGTTTAGTTTATTCTCATTAGTTTTTATCTCTAGAACAAGAGCTTAAAACATCATATCCAAATCATATACACATGTATATTCATAAGCAAAATAATCCAATACTTATCTGTATTGTGCATTCCCTCGTTCGTCGACAGGATCCTGCTTCGCCTTGCAAGCCTTGGGATCGCCTATGGACTTAGATGTTAGGTCAGCATGACGGCTGCTCCACAACATCAAATATTTAATGTCCAGCTAGTACATTCTCATGTCGACTGGGCTTGGAACTTTATCATGACCGTTTCCAGGTCTAGGATCTACTATGGATCCCCAGGCATATCACAGCCCATCATACACTTATGTCAACAATGACACATACACTTATACCAACCATTCACTTATATCAACGCACACTTATATCAACAATAACCCTTACTCCGCAACCCCTCACAACAACCATTTACCATTTACCTGTCCACACAAGCAACACAAGCAATACAAGCAAACTCATCAGCATTATTGCTCAGAAACTGTAATCACATTCTTCATCATTCACTATCAAGTATTGAGAAACCAGGAGTGCGTCCACTCCCTAGAGTGTAATCAATATTGAAACCCTTTCATGGCTCGACATCGGAAAAGTGTGCACTTTCTTTCGATGTGTGCCATGTAGGTTCTATTCATACTCAAGCGATCGGTCATCATGGAAATAAAATCAAACACGTTCTGCATATGGAATTTAAAAATTAAACATGCATATTCATAGCAAGGGTCACATAACACTTATCCATTTGACGTCGTAGTATGCCTTTGTTAAGGAGGAATGGAGGCTTCTTCCCTGAGTTACAGTACCTCAGTTAGCCCTCCCGACTCCTTTTTACATTTCACATTCACACATGTCTTACTGACATAACCCATACCATCTCACTCATGTTATCACCAAACATGCAGTGCAGATGAGACATTTTCAAAATGTCCAATGACGTTTCACCCGAAACCCATTTCCAAGATAAGGGACAACCTTCCCATGAAGTTTGGCTCTTGTAGGTCATCACACATGATCTTCCTGCAACGTGTACCCCTGACACATTCATTAATAGCCAAACAGTCAATCACTACCTGATACTACAATCCAAATTGATCATTCCATAACCAAGCAATGACATTAGCAATCAAATTCAATAAGAATTTGCAATTCTATCTACTATAGAAATTGACTTGCTCATTTGTGGGTCTCTTGTAAGTAGCATTACTATGCCCATTATAACTTTATGCTTACTATCATAACATGATTACCCACTTACCATGCGTCCCTCCTGACACAATCTTATACAAGCCAACAATGATTAGTAGTCGTTAGCACTTTCTTAAATCCGAAATCCACCATTCAAATTTAACAACCCATTATGCATATCAACTATTTTCACAACCATGAGACTTCTTCTCATAAATGGTAGATTCTAGCATTGGTCAGGGTCTTACCTCTCAATGCCATGCTCGAATAATCTACTTGAAACATGAGTTTCAATCAACCAAACACAATCTTATGCAAGCCAACAGTGGCTAGTGGTTGTCAGCAATTTCTCAAATCAGAAATTCACAATTCGAATTTTTAACAACCTATTATGCATATCATATGGTAGATTCTGGCATTGGTCAAGATCTTACCTCTCACTGCCATGCTCGAAATAATCTACCTGAAACATAAGATTCAAACATCCAAACACAAGCTTATGCAAGCCAATAGTGACTAGTAGTTGTCAGCAATTTCTTAAATTTGAAATTCACAATTCAAATTTAACAAGCTCTTTCACATGATAGATTCTGGCATTGGTTAGGGTCTCACCTCTTAATGCCATTCTCGAATTAATCTACCTGAAACATGAGCTTCAATCAACCAACACTTGGTAAGTCTGGATGCATATAACTTTTCATTGCTACAACCATCACTGAAGCATTTTCAAAATTTATAAAATTCAAATACTTCCAGCTGCTAGTCACATCAATATTCTCAAGCTCATTTACTTTATGCAATCATTATCATATTAACATTGCAAGGTGCAGTCATATCATTCATGCAATTAAATGAAATGTTGAGATACTCCTTACTTCACAGGCGTATCACTTATACCACCTTGCTCTTCCACAGAGCATTTCTGGCGGCCAATTGATCATGACTATCTGGCATTCATAACAACCTTTGAAATGGTTCCTGAATTGTCATCAATTCATCATTTCAGTCATTAGTCATTCATAAAATCACATGCATTCATCTCAATGCATTCAACATACAATGGCCTAGCCATGTCCACCTCACATAGGATGCATTACTACAATCAATATCATCAACATATATAGGCATGACACCTTTCTATATTCAAACATCCACATGGTATGAGGTCTCTTACCTGTACCAATCCATGGAATTTTTCATAAGCAAATTCTTACCTGCATGGGTTCTACTTACACCCTGGACATGACCAATTTGGTTCGTTCTTTGCAGGAGATTATAGAATCGCTCACCAACTTTTGTTATGGACTCATTGCCTTATCCCTTTCTTCATAGGGTTGCTGGTCCCATTCATTGTTGGTTTTGCCACTAATGCCAACATCAAAGCAATGATTATCATTAGTGGTTCATTATAAATATATAATTTCCAATATTCTTACCAATCATGCAATATCCTATGCATGCAATACATATCCTCATGCATTTCAAGCATAAACTTAGGAAATATAGTTATAATCAGCAAGATAGGGTCTAATGAAAACTTCCCTTTCAAATCCCTCATCTTCTCATGGAATTCCTTTTTCACACAGCAGCTAGTTGACTTCATAGTCCTTACTGCCCTTGGGCATGCAACTACCCAGATTTGTCCATTTGATAACAGCGGCCATCATTAGCACTTGGCTGCTTGATGCTCAGATTCTGGTCACTTATCCTTGTTCCTTGCTGGATAAGCTTTCCAACGCCTATTCACATGCGTCCTTCCGATCTCGGGTGTAAAAACCACACCACTTCTAAGAATGAGGGCTTTCACCAAATCTTTGCATTTTTTTTATTACACCACTGCATTTTGGACTGGGTGCCATCTTCAGCCAACTTCAGCCACTTGTAAACCACTGAGAACAGTTGAAAATCCCACTGGAAAGCAGTCGAAATCTACTGGAGGTCCCACTGAAAACCACTGAGAAATCTCCTTTGAAAAACTCAATTCTCTTTGTGCAGAATCGGATCTCAAACCACTAATCCTTCCGCAACGGCGGCTCTCGGAAGGCTTCCCTTCCGCAACGGCGGCTCTCGGAAGGCTTTCGCCTTCCGCAACGATGGCTCTCGGAAGGATTTCAGCTTCTGCAACGGCGGCTCTCGGAAGGCTTTCCCCTTCCACAACGGCGACTCTCGGAAGGCTTTCCCCTTCTGCAACGGCATCGGTAGCCTTTCTAGTTGGAAGCCGAAATGCTTTCGCTTCCACAACGACGGATGCTCTTTCACTTTCTTCTTTCGGCGATCAATATTTTCGTTATTTAGAAAAATTTCAAACTTTCTTTTACTGCGTCGGCTGTCGGCGGTCTTTCTACATCGGAAGCCAAATGACTTTGGCTTCCGCAATGGCGGAACATGAAACGATTTTACCTCCGATGAGTGAACTGAATTTTTGCCTTAGAAAATTTCTCAACTTTCTTTCTTTACGTCGGAGGCCTTACCCGTCGACCAGGAAGTTGTTTCTTCGTCTGCAACGGCGGACGCCAAATCCTTTCTCCATCCGCAACGGCGGACGCCTAATGGTTCCTTAATCCGCAACAACGGCACGCAGAACCTTATATTCTTCCATCGACGGTCTTTCTTCGTCGGACGACTTACCGCTTTTCTCTTCCGCAACAGCGGCAATCATTCCCCTTTTTCCGTCGACAATTTCATACTTAGACAAATTTTTCAAAATTTGTCTTTCTTCTTTCCGCCGAACATAGCACCTGTCGACGGTCGGACCACTTTTCGTCGGACGCTTAGTTGCTTCTTCTTCCGTAATGGCGGACGCGGAACCCTTTTTTCTTCCACATCGGTGGACACTTAGGCAATTTTTGCAGCTTTCTCCAAATTGTTCCGGCGTCGGCGGTCTTTATCCTCGGAAGCTTTAGAGCTTTTCACTTCCACAGAATCGGCGGATGAATCCCTTCCGCAGTCGCACCGATGTCGCACAAACCACTTTCTCTTCCGATTGGCGGCCATTTACTTAGCAAAATTTTCAACTTGCGGCGTCGGCAGTTCTTCCACATCGGAAGCCAAATAACTTTGGCTTCCGTAACAGTGGCTCACCAAAGACAAACTTCTTCCGATCAGCCGCGGACACTTAGAAAATTTCTGCGATTTTCTTCTGTACTGCCGGCAATCAGATGACTTTTCCATCGGGCGTCGACTCATTTCTCCATCCGCAACGGCGGCACGCAGAGCCTTATCTTCTTCTGGCGGCAATCTTTTCTCATCGGAAGACTTGTTCCTTTGGCTTCCGCAATGGTGGGACACCAACCTAAACTTCTTCCGATTGGCAGCTCTTCCGCTACGGCGGACGGGAGATTTCCAACTCTTCCGCAACATCGAAAATCCTTTCACATCGGAAGCCAAATGACTTTGGCTTCCGCAACGGCGGACTGGAAACCGCTTTTTCTTCTGCAACTACGGAGGTCGGAACCAATAAACCCTCCGATGATCTGACTGTCAACACTTAGGCAATATTTTGGAAGTTTGTTGTCATCCATTACTGATCCCTGCTGGGCAGAAGGCAATTCCACCCTCTGTCAGTTGCTCCATCTTGGCCCATAGAGGCCCATTGTTGCAACCTTAGCTCTGATACCATTCTGTCACGTCCCCATCCCTTAGACCGGCGAAGAGGATGCGATGAACACCACGTTAACCAGGCAAACAGCCCCATGAACATGAACAGAAGAGATCAATGCTGAAATTACAAAGCTTAAACATAATGCATGCGAAGATGCATAAACATACAAGCATACACAAATGCATAATTCTTTAATCATACAGCGGAAGCAAACATATACATTCCAGCATCCCCATGTTCATTATAATTCATTAAACATCAATATAATTGCAGAGATGAAGTAACAGCAGCACTTATCTTTTGATGAAGAACTTGCCCCGCAACCAGCTACGTCGCTGCAACGTTCCACCCAACCATAGGCCAACGTGCTCATCAATATCTCAGCAACATTGCCACCCCCGAGCTGGGCATGATTCCTCAAGGACTAAGGGTCAATTGCAGGCTTACACATAGCCAAGGGGACACACTCAGCCAAACCAACACCGCTGGGTTTACCAGGCCTTCCACAACTGGCCAAGCCAGCACAATCCGAAGACCAACCACTACTTACATGCAGCAAAACCATCCCTTCCCATCCCTGTGAAGAAGGCAAAAACAATCGGTGGCAGTCCCAAACAAAAGGTGAGACACAGTTCAAGCCTACAAGGCAACTCAGAGTTGTTCTTGGCCCTAAAGTGGCCAAAACAACTCAGCTGCAACACCCAAACCAGGGTATATCAGCAGCCCAAACACACAATAAATGATAGCAGCATTCCACAGTTCCAAACAGGGAAAACTCGGCCAACGGCACACATAATTCCTCAATATAACGGCTGGGCAACTTACACAGTCCCAACAAGGGAGAAGCCAACAGGTGTGGGAATCAACAACCCATTAGCATCCATGAGCCCACAAGGCAACACACAATTCCTCAATGCAGATGTTGAGGAAATTTACACATCCACAGTCTAAAGTGGAAGCAGAATTTGGACTCACAACAGCATCCCAAATCATGGGAAAACAACAGCCACCCAAAACATACACAAGAGCTCACTCACGACATGGGAAAAACGCCCCAAAAAGTCTGTGCGTGAGTGCAACTTGTACCCAACCGCAACACACAGAGGAAAACAAAATGCATGGCCGCAAATCAGTAAGGAAAACTCACACACACAGTCCCTGAGCGCGAAATAGCTCCTGCACCTGAGAATCCCAAGCGACAGCCATGATTTCTCTTGTCCCCGGTGTGGGCAAAACCAACGCAAAGTCCTTGTGCGTGAACATGAACAGACCACGACCCAGTGCGCGAGCAGGAAACAGACCACGAAGAAGATGGCAGTGGTGGTGAAGACCAGGCGCATGAGGAAGATGATCCGACAGGGGAAGAGTGCATGAGGGGAAGAACAGATAGTCGCGGGTGGAGTGGGCATGTGGGCAAGGGACTGACAGTCCTGCCACAGCTGCCACCACTTCAGCAATAACTGTCCCAACCACCACCAGCCATAACTGCTTAACTACCCAATAGAACATTAAAGTGGTTGGAAGAGGTTGGATGAGACAAGAAAGGTGGCAAACACACAAGGTAGTAACACATGGGTTTTTCCCCATAAACCAAGGTTTGACATCCCCCACCCCTTATCCTTTGGAACCATTCCCTTTTCATTCAACGTTGCACTGCCGTAGCTGGTTGTGGTTCATTTTATTTGATGTGCGTGTTTACATGATGCCGAATTATAATGTGCCGGATAGCACAACATACCATCGGCAACTATCCCTATTGCCGAAACATTCACAACCAAATTGATGGTGGTGCTTTTGCCTTGAGCTCCTCACCATGATTAATTACATTATATACATCATGCAAACGGGGTCAAAACCGGGGTGTTACAGAATTCTACATGAATTCTTCCCTACAGTCCCGAGGCTCAACACATGTAAGGAAGTTTTTATAAGACTTGAGGAGGCTCCATTTTAAAGTGTTCTGGAGGTGAGTGGTGGCTATCTCACTTGGCTCAGCTTGGCCGATTTAGGTCAAGGGAGATAATAGATCTATTATGGTGGTTTTTCCCGGTTTTGGGTTTTCCATGTAAATATTGTGTGTCTCTCTTAAATGCGTTAATATGTGGATTTTTTGTTCTCTCATATTATTGTATTATGCTAGTTAAAATCTAATAATATCTCTCTTTTGGGGGTAGATCAAGTATCTCTTTAGGAAACCCATCTTTAAATTTATGTAAAATTGGGTAATCTTCAAATTATGATTTTTTGTTTTAAGTAGAATTCGTTATACTAACAAGAAAAAGTTTGAAAATTTTTCAAGCACACCTTTTAATTCAGAAGGAATAAATTTGCCTTATGGATATTTTTCGAGGAAGCCAGTCACCAATCTAGATTTTCCTTCGTCATCTTGACACATGGAAGTTTTATTATAGTAGTCCAGAATGACTTAGTGTCTTTCTAGCCAATCCATCCCTATAAGCACATCATACGAACCTAAGGGTAGGATATTTAACTTGGTTGTTGTAGGCATCTTAATGATCTCAAGGGGTCAGTTCTCAACTAGTTCGATTGTCTTTCTCTTCATATTAGTGGCTACTTGTACTAGTCGTTCTTTCTTATGCCCTACTCTTTTCAACATGCATTTTTGTACAACCTTTGGAGAAATATAACTTTGAAAATACCTAGGGTTTATTAAAATAACAAGAATAATTTCAGTTATCTTATCTCTAATATCCATCATAGATGATTGATGATCAACTTACTGAGCTTCAAGCGTGACACATATTTTAGGAGCATTTTCCACGTCATTCACCATTGTAGCTTCTTGTAGATTGTGGACAATTTTAGATCTTTCCTCTTTATGTGGGAAATTTATGAAATAATCAGATTCTCTACAACCCCAACATTGTAATGGCCCTTGAAAAAAATATATTGTCTTCCTTTCTGCAAAGCTGGCAGGTTTATTTATGCCTTTGGCCAAAACGTTTGGCTGAAATTTAGTTCTTCCGGTAACTCTACTATTCTAAAAAATTCTAGATTGATTTCTACAGTGTGAATGTTTGTACCCCTTTTTCATTCCTTAATATTTCTACCTCTTTTTCTCCATTATACTCTTCAAATTTTCTGATTTGTGTTGGATTTTCTCATAGAAAAGTCTTTCCTTAGGGAAGATTTCATCCAATGTCTTTGGACTATTAAATTCAATTATGTCTTGAAAATATTGGGGAAGACAACTCATAAATTGCCGAAATGTTTTCTTCTCTTATTTAATGTATGGGATATAACATAACATCTCGAGAAATCTATTGATTAAGTCATACATAGACATTTTTCCCATTTTTAGTTCGCGAAAGTCCTTTATTTTGTTGACATAGAACCTCTCAAAGAAATACTTTTTCTTGAATAGCTTCTAAAACTTTTTCCATTTGAATTTATTTTCCTTAATCCCCTTTGTTAACTTAAGATCTTGCCACGAAATAGATGCTTTGCCATTGATATTAAATATGGCTATCCAAACTTTCATGTTATATTGTAATCATAAATATGAAAACATTTCTTTATTCATAGCAGCCACGCTTTTGTTTCTTCATCTGTCTCCACTTCACCATTAAAGGTGGATGGTTTGGCCTTCTTGAATTCTCCTTTTAATTCACCATAATTTTGTTGTTGTTGTGTTTTTTTGGTGGTGAGACCTTTGCGACGTCACTTTTAGAACCATAAAAAATGGTCTCTTCATAACTAGTTGAACTGATTTCTAAATCATATTTAATATTAAATTTAAGTTCCTTGCTTCTATAATATTTGTATTTGGATATTTCCTTTCCTGCATTATTAGAAGCATGAATAGGTTGTTGATTATTTTTTTATTCTCATATTTTGAAACAAAATTGCATTTTAACTCGTGTTGCTCCTATTGCAACCTTATGTTATGAGCCTTGAAACTTTGTGGTACTCACGGTTTCTAGCATTTTAGATGGAGTTTCTGTTCTTTGGTTGTCATTTAAATCTACCCATATTTATCCTTCATGTGGGGTCTATTTACCATCCCCTGTTGATTTGGTACTTCAAACATGTGTACAAGCACTTTTATTTTATTGACATCTATTGTGATTCACTCTTGGATTTATGTCTTTTTCTTATTGGCCTAAGACTTTCCAAGTCTGTTCGAGTTCCTCCCTTGTTCTATATGTGTTGATGGCCAAATTATATAACTAAAATTTTATTGTTCTATGATTTACTAATCCAAGTTCCAACCTACAATTATGGTTGTCCAAATTCCAACCTACAATTATGGTTGTACCAGGTCTTGTTGTGTCATCAACCAATTTTTATGTTGCTTGTTCACATTACAATTTGTTAGTTTTCGTTTTAAAGTTTGATTTTTTTGTTGTATGGTTGAGTCCAACATAACCTAATGTTGAAACTTGGTTTTGATACCATTTGTAATGTCTCCAATTATACACTATTTTTTATATGTTAACATAAGTTATAAATAAATGAATCTCTCATATGGTGTATGCTCTATATATGCATTATGCATATATAATTGATTACTTGATGCTCTATATGTTTATTATGCATATATATGAATTGATTACTTGATGTAATGTGATTTTTAAATACTTTGTATTCTTTTTGTTAATAAGCTTATAAACTTCACTTGTATTGAAATAAAAATTTTATGTCGTTTCATTGACCATTTTGCTTATTGCTCCGAGAGGCACTTTACAGCCCATTATGGGGGAGATCTTGTAACGTTATCTAACATTATTTTTATTAATAAAAAATAAATTTTCTAATTATAGGCCAAAATAAATGTTGGCCACAAAAACAATCTAATATGGGGGAGATGTTGTAATCTTCCTACCTAACAAAACAATAAAAAAGTAAAAATTTAATTATCCGTAAAAAAAATATGTGGGTGAAAAAAACACAATATGGGGGAGATGTTGTAATGTTCCTACCTAACAAAATAATAAAAAATAACAAATTGAATTATTCGCAAAAAAAAGTTGGCTTTGCACATGGTTTTAAAGCCATGTGCAAGGCCTTCTAAACAACCCATGGTTTTATTGTACATGGTTTAGGAGGGCCTTGCACATGGTTTTTAAACCATGTGCAAGGCCTCCTAAACAACACATGGTTTTATTGTACATTGTTTGGTAGGTCCTTGCAAATGGTTTTAAGACCACGTGCAAGGCCTCCTAAACAACCCATGGTTGTAAGAGGGCCTTGCATATGGTTTTAAAACCATGTATGAAGAAATGTTGTAATGTTCGTTCCTAACAAAATAAAAAATAATAAAAAATATAATATGTTAGCATAAATAATATTAAATATTAATAATAAAAATATTATATGTTAGCATAAATAATATTAAATATTAATAATAAAAATATTATATGTAGACCTTAAATAAAAAGATTTGTCTTTTGGTTTGAATCAAATGAATGGATACCTAAGAAGAGGTTTGCACCTCGAAAGATTTGATCCATCTCGACGTTTGATAGAGCCTAGGATTTGGATTTACGCTGGTTATAACATCAATGATATAGAGGCAAAAACATGCCTTTTTCCTTTAAGTTTATATAATTGATATGTGACGTACATATTGGATTGAGACCCTTGTATGGTCTTCTTATGATCTCATTATCATTCAAGAAAAGTCTTAAACTTCTTGATATCTTAATATCCCTTGTGTTTGAAGTATAATGTGCATTAAATTAGTGAGTTTGTACCAAATGGTTTGGGAGTTACCCTAAGGGCATCTTTGTTTCCAAATTATATAATAATGTTTGTTATGAAACACAATATTACAAGTGTTATGTCGTTGATGTAAATTATATCATATATTGATCTATTTCTTCCACTAGAAATAGTTTGTGTAATTCCTTAGTAAATTCTATGAGGTCACAAATTTCATTGATTAAGGCATTGTTGCATGTTTTAATACATTGTTTTATATAGGTGATGAAGGGGTCCATTGGATGGCCCTCATCCCATTGTGACTTGTTGAACTATTAACCATGCATTTGAACACATGCCACTTTGGAAAAGTTAAGGAAGTATATTTTTGGAAAATGTGTTGGGCATTAATTATGAAGGTGATTGTTCAATGTACTATGGGATACGTATACTTCTAGATCTTTAAACATCTACCACAAAGCATTTTACATTCAATTATCAATGCCACTTGTTAACAATTGTTTCTATTGAACAAGAGTTCATACTCCATAATTACCATGGCAATAAAATCTTGTACGCACCCTCGAAATTGATAGTAAACAAGTAGTTTTGTTACCCACTTTTACACTATGAGTTACTACTAGACTTAGTTAGAGTGGGAGGGTAATTACCATGGTCAATCTAGGATCGTCCCTTGGCTCTCACTCTTGATCATTTGAGTTTAAGGTCTCTCTTTTGTGAGGTGCTATCCAGGGATATGGTGGGCGATTGTTAAACATATGTTTATTCATGTGTGTTGAAGGTTTTGTTGATTGTATTTTTTTGTTAGATTTTAATGATTATTCAAGATATTAAAACATTTAGCATCATAACATCATAACCATATGTAATAGGATCACTGAAAGATAGATAAGCAAAACACAAAAGAAAGACATAAGAATTTTATCCTGGGAAATTACAAGGGAGAAAACCCAACAACTTATTATGTATAGATTCATCACTTAATACAATGTCAAGCGAAGATAGAAAGACCACAAAATAACTTCTGCAACTTCTTCTTCTTCTCTTCCGCAGAGAACTCGTCTTTCTCTCTCTTGGAGTGAACTTACTTGAGCTTCTAGTGTGTCTAAATGAGGGAGGGAACCTCCCTTTTTATACTGATCATGTGTGTGACCTTTTGGTCCAACAAGGCCGACTTCTGGACTCTACTGTCGACCCTATCCTAGTGGTACTCAAAAATACATTTTATAATATTCTTTTGGGGACTATTTCCACGACATACAATGGAGGTTTTACCTCAACTCTTACATGACCAATTACATTAATGACACCTTTTGATCAGAGGTACAACATCCCGAAATGAGGTACAATAAAAGTACAACAAAATATAATAATACTAATACAAATAATACATTGAAGAATGTCTATTGAAGTTACAATTACAACAATACTCCCTCTTAACAAGGAAGGTATTCTTCTGACCCGGTCATCACCGCAACTAGATACAATCTACGGGCATCATCATTACTGGATCATCATCACTCCAGATCATCATTGCTTGGTCACCATCACTCTGGATCATCATCACGGCTGCATCAACTCTCATCTCGTCGACCATTGACTAGTGATATCTATTGAATCTATACGTCCTCATAATTTCTACAAAGTCGACCCCATTTCATGCTGGATGTAGACCTAGATCCCATCCAGAGATTCATCCACATATCTGTAGAGTGAGAACCCTTTTTCATGTTGGATGTATGTCACGTACCCATACCCCATCATTATGCGGAATTAAAATTTTCATCGAGAACCTTCAATGTTCATCGAAACACAAGGCATGGTCGTGAACCACATCTCGACAATTCCAACACTGTCATGCTCCCTCTCATCTTCCATAGATCAGTTCAACAATCTGCAAGGAAAGATCTCAGAGGAGATCGGACGACGGAGAGAAAATGCGACGAAATCAACGATCCTGCAGACCAGATCTAAATCAACGGTTCAAAATTCGCTCGCAAAAATCAACGGTGCAGAAAGCCCGAGATGCGGGGTTGGAAGTTACACAAAGTATCGATCTCACTTCCCGCAACCCGCATCCCGCATCCCGCATTAGAAACAGATCAATGGCGGGGAATAGTCCTGCGAAGATCGATGGCATGGAAACTTAACTTGCAGGATTGGAAATATGGAAATCGTAACACTGCGATCCTGCATCCCACATCCTGCAAGTTGCGGAAAGAAAATCTGCGGAACCCAAAATTTGCGAAACGACGTCCCACATCCCGCTTCCCGCAAGTTGTGAAAGGAAAGTTGCGGAAGGAGAATCTGCCGAAACCAAAACCTGCGAAACGACGTTCCGCATCCCACATCCCGCAAACTGTGCAAATGAGGATTTCTAGCAGAAAACTCAACTTTTCAGTTGAATTCTTGGATCGATCAGGTCATCCAGGCCCTTACCAAACTGGCCAATTTACCCTACAACTTAGTAAAATGCATTGAAGGAAAAACATACATAGATGCCTATAACTGCAATTATTCAGGGAACAAGCATAACTCAACATATTCATCGCATTCCATCAAGCAAATACAATGCAAGAAATACAGTTATAGAGAATTATGTGGACAAGAACACTTATCTTGAAGAAAGCTTGTCCTGCAACCAGCTATGTCGCTGCAACGTTCCACCCAACCATAGGCCAGTGTGCTCCTTAATCTCTCAGCAACACTGCCACCCCCGAGCTGGGCATGATTTCCTACAGGGATAAGGGAACACTAGCAAACTCATACATAGCCAAGGATGCAATTAAACTCAGCCAAGCCAACACAATTGGGTTTCACAGGCTATAAGGGAAAAACGTCCCTCATATGGGTTTCACAGGCCACTCAGCCAAGCCATCTCATAGTTGGGTTTCACAGACTGTTCTTAGTCAAGCCAACATTCACCTTTAAGGACCAGTCAAGCCAATAGATGGGTTTCTCAGACTATTCACAGTCAAGCCATCTCACTACTGGGTTTATCAGGCTACCTAGCCGAGCCAGCATTAGCAATTGGGTTTATCAGACTATCTAGCCAAAGGTTACTTACCAGGTCAGGTGCAATAAACACACCCAATCCAACAGATGGGTTTAATAGGCTACTAGCCAAGCCATCTTTTTAGTTGGGTTTATCAGGCTTCTAAGGGAATGGGTAGGAAGAACTACTAAGCTAGTGAGCTCTTCGACAAAGCTAAGGACACCTTCACAATATCTATTTGGCCTGGATCCCCCTCTACCCACACAACCAACACAAGGAAGTGTCCCCTTCTCTGCTCCACAGTCCCTCAGGATACACCTTCCCTTCCAGTGTTCTTCAAGATGTGCATGGCAAGTTCACCATCCACTCTTATCTTACTGTGAGGTTCCACACCAGGTTTATCAAGCACATTCTATGTCTCTCCCATTCCTAAGTCTCGCACACATTCAGACCCAAACCAAGGTTCACAACACAACAACCACAGGGAGACTCTACATCATCGACTTACTCTGAACACAAGTATCAGGGTCTCATACGCTCTGTAATTTAGGTTAACGCTGCAACACAACAAATACTACAATGTCCCGAAAAAACATACTGGCAAAATGCAAAGGATACATACACAGAAGAAAGGATCTGCTATTCTTCCACTTCTACATGACGACCGGGGAGTGAAAGTGATGAATCCATGATCTAATGCGATGAATGATGAATGAATGAATGCCCTCGAAGCTCTCAAAACATGAGAGTAGGAACTGGCGTGAATGCAAGGGTCAAACTGACATATAGTTTTGGTGATTCTTGTCCCTGCAAGCAAAACACAACACTCCAGAGCTAGGGGCTCTGCCCCATTCGAAGTTTCCCATACTCTTCCTCTTCCAAGCGATAACTACCTCAACCACTTCCTGGCAGAATAAATGGTTAGGAAGAAAAGACAAGAAATAGGGTAGTTGACAGTTCTGATGGGTTCTCCTCATGACACATGGATTTTCCCCAAACATGCTCAAGGTTAGCATTCCCACCCCTTTATCCTTAGGAAAATCATGCCCCCATCTCATTATTTGTTGCATTGACATAGTTGGCCGTGGGTTTTCATTATATTGCATATTTACATGATGTTTACAAGCGTGCTTGACTTAGCACATAAACCATATGCATCAACCATGATCGCCTATACACCAAACATCAATCAATGACAAGGCCTTGCCCTTGAGCTCCTTTTCATGATTTGATATAATATTCACATCATATACATTAATGCAACGGGGTCAAAACAGGGGTGTTACATTCCCCTCCCCCTTCGATAGCACTGTCCTCAGTGCTTACAAAATTTTGAACAAAATGCTACACTAGCATCGCCTGAGTGTTTCGCAAAATTGAACAAAAACAGATGTGCCAATCGCATGGCATCCTCCATCTCCCATGTAGCCTCTTCAGGACCGTAATGCTCCCATTGCACCTTTACCTGTCCTATGGCTCGATTCTAGAGCATGGTGACCTTCTTGTTAAGGATGCGCATTGGCTCGATTCAGAACTCTCCCTCAGGTTCCACCTAAATCACATCCCAATTTATCACATGGTTAGGATCATGTACATATTTCTTAAGCAAAGAAACATGAAAAACATTATGAGCTCTAGTGCTAGAAGGCATGCAAGTCTATATGCAATTGGCCCTATTCTTTCAAGCACTTCAAACAGCCCACAATATCTAGGGGACAGCTTGGCACAACTGCCCAGCTTCAAGGAACTCTTCTTTTCCCTTACTTTGAGGTAAACACGATCCCCAACATTGAACTCTCTGTTCACCCTATGCTTATCAGCATAGCTTTTATGCCTATCCTGGGTTGCTTTCATATTCTTCCTGATCTTTACAACCTCTTGCTTCATATCCTAGAGCAATTCTGGACCAAGCACAACCCTGTTCACTGGATTATCCCAAGTCACTGGTGTTCTACACCTTCTTCCATACAAAGCTTCATACGGACTCATACCCAAGGATGCTTGCTATCCATTATTATAAGCAAACTCTACCAAGTGTAAATAATCTTCCCACTTGGTTGGTTTGTCCATCACATACATGCAAAGCATGTCTTCAAGCACTTGATTAACTCTCTCTGTCTGACCATCAGTCTGAGGATGGTAAGCAGTGCTGAAGTTCAGCTTTGTACCCAAATCTGCAAACAACTCCTTCCAAAAATTGGAAGTGAACTTGACATCTCTATCAGAGACTACTGCCTTAGGCAATCCATGCAATTTGAAAATCTCCTTCATGAAGATCTTTTCAATGTCATCAGTCTTATGTGTAGACTTCACTGGTATAAAATGCGCTGCCTTCATCAACTTGTCCACCATAACCATTATGGAATCATGTTGTCTCCAGGTCATTGGCAATCCTATAATAAAATCCATGGAAATAATTTCCCATTTCCATTCTAGAACCGACAAAGGCTTCAACAAACCTGCAGGGTGTTGATGCTCAACCTTTACCTGCTGACATTTCATGCACCTTGAAATATACTTAGCCAGGTCCCTTTTCATCCCTGGACAGAAATACTTCTTTCTAGCTGTAGAAATTGTCTTTTGGTATCCTGGGTGACCAGAGTATGGAGCTTGATGGATTTCGTCCATAACAACTCTCCTCAAATCTGCTACATTTGGAATGCAGACTCTGTTCTTATAAGTAAGGAGTCCATCTCCTTCCAGCTTATATCCCTCATACCTCTTCTCAAGACTTTGTTGCTGCAATTTGTCCTTAATATGCACATACATTTCATCTGCAGTAACATGGTTAACAATCTGCTGCCTCAACTTCGATTGGAAAATACTAAGAGATGCCACATGCATTTCCTGCATCTTCCTGCTGAGTGCATCAGCTACCTTATTCTCTTTTCCCTTTATGTGCTTGATTTCAAAATCAAACTCACATAAAAACTCCAGCCATCTATCTTTCCTAGCATTTAGAGTATGCTGATCAAACAAATACTTTAGACCGCAATGGTCTGTCCTTAGCTCGAATCTTCTACCCATCAAGTAATGCCTCCACATCTTGAGAGCATGTACTATGGCTGCAAGTTCCAGAACATGAGTAGTGTAGTTATTCTCATGCTCCTTCAACTTTCTTGACTCATAACTTACAACATGGTTGTCTTGCATAAGGACTCCTCCAAGCCCTTGTCTGCGTGCATCGGTACACACCGCAAAATATTTCTCTGGGTCTGCAACCTTTAACACTCATGCACTGGTGAGAAGATTCTTCAATTACTGGAAGCTTTCCTCCACCTCGAGGTCCATTCAAAATTTATCCCCTTCTTTTGCAAAGAAGTGATGGCATGTGCAACCCTAGAGAATCCCTCAATGAATCTCCTGTAATATCCTGCAAGTCCCATAAAAGACCTCACATCTGTCACACTTCTTGGAGTAGGCCAATTCATAATGGCTTCTATATTTTCAGGATCCACCGATATACTTTCTTCTAATATAATGTGACCCAAGTACTAAATTCTATCTCTATAGAAATCACACTTGCTCAGTTTTGCATACAGCTGATGTTCTCGGAGCAATTGTAATGTCAATCTCAAATGCTCTTCATGTTCTTCCTCATTCTTAGAATAAACAAGAATGTCATCAAGGAAAACAAGAACGAACTTGTCCAAATACTTGTTGAAGACACTGTTCATAAGGCACATAAATGTAGCTAGTGAATTTGTGAGACCAAATGGTACCACTACAAACTCATAATGTCCATACCTTGTTATGAAGGTTGTCTTATGAATGTCTTCATCCTTGATTCTCACCTGAAGGCAACCAGACCTCAAGTCAATCTTGGAAAATACCTTCGCTCCTCTCATTTGGTCCAAGAGGTCATCAATCCTAGGCAAAGGGTATTTATTCTTCACTGTAAATTTGTTCAACTGTCTATAATCAATACACAATATGAGTGTACCATCTTTCTTCTTTATAAATAGAACTGGTGCTCCCCACGGAGACACACTCAGCCTGATATACTTCTTCTCCAACAATTCTTGCAGTTGCATCTTCAGCTCTAACATTTCTGGCGTGCTCATTCTATAAGGTGTCTTGGACACTGGTGCTGCTCCTGGCATAAGTTTAATGGTGAAATCAATGTCCCTTTTTGGAGGAGGCCCTGGAATCATCAGGAAATACATCCCTGAATTCCCGCAACACACAAAATTCCTCCAACCTAGGAGTTTCACTCTCAGTTGCCTCCAAAATATGAGCTGCATATAACTGGAAACCTTTCCTATAGAACTTGTTCAACTGCATTGCTGAAACCTGCCTCACAGAAATCACCTTTGGAATGCCTCTCACAATCCTTGAGTTGCCTTCTTCATCCAGGTACTCAAAAGCCTTATTATAGCAGTCAAGCTTTACTTTGTGAGCTTCTAACCAATCCATTCCAATGAGGACATTATAGGAACCAAGCGGTAGAACATTCAAATCTACACAGGTGACCAATCCATTCATACTCAATGGACATTTCTCCACCACTTCACTAACCTTTCTCTTAGTTCCATTAGCTAGCTGAACTAACCAAGATTTTCTATGCCTTACTTTCTTAAAAGCACAAATATCCACTACTCTAGGAGTAATGTAACTGTGAGTAGAACCAGGGTCAATCAAAATAGAAACAGATTACTCAGCAATCTTACCTGCAACTTCAACCACCATTGACTGGTGATCTACCTGGCGGTCCTCCAGTGCTGCATAAATCCTAGGGACGACCCTTGCTACTTGACCCACTGTTTCTGCTTCTTGAATATTGTAAGCTGGCCTTACACTCTCATTCTCAAGTGGGAAATTCCTACGCATGTGGGTCCTCCACATATCCAACATTGGAGTGGTTCTCTTATTTGTTGTGGATCTCTTGGTTTCTCTCCCATCACTCTGGCTGGCTGCTTCTGTTGAATCCTAAATCTAGAAGGTTTGAAACCTTTATTCCTTTGGTCAAACTTCTCATTCTTCTTGTCCTTCCATGTCTTATGGTAATCAGGTTTCCCTTTGCTTTTCTCATAGCAATACTTAGCCTTCCTAATTGCTTCTTCAAGAGTTCTAGGCTCATAAAACTCAATTCTGTCTTTGTAAGACTAAGGCAATCCACTCAGGAAACGCTAAATTTTCACTCTTTCATCCTTGATGTACCTGACATATCTCAACAGTTCTAAGAACTTATTCACATAGTCCTCCATGGTCTGCTGTCCCAGTCTCAGCTCATGGAATTCTTTGATCTTGTCATCATAGTACCTGTCAGAGAGGTATTTCTGCTTGAAATACTTCTGGAACTGTTTCCACTTGAGTCTCCTTTCACTGATCTTCCTTACTTGCTTGAAGTGCTCCCACCAAATGGTTCCCTTCCATTCAGATTGAATATGGCAATTCTTTCCTTCATGTTTCCTGAATAATATTGAACTTGGAAGTACTTCTTCATCCCAAGAAGCCAAGCTTCAGCCTCTTGTCTAGTCTTTACCTCGCCATCAAACGTAGGAGGCTTAGCCTTCTTAAATTCATCTCGGGTGAGATCCCTATGGGGCCTCTTTCTATTTCCCTTACGAGAAGAAGAGCTTGAATCCCCACTGGAATCCTCTGAGTCAGATGACTTACTAGAAGTCCTTCTTCTCCTTCTGGTACTTCTCTTACTGCCTTTGGGTTTCACTGTACCCTGCCCAGAGTCTATCTTTCTTTGCAAGTCTGTCAAACTCTGCAACATAGTAGCATTCAACTGATGCTGCTCTTCTTGGGCTTTAATCAAGCTTCTCATAGTGGCTGCAATATCTAGCAGTTTCTCTTGGAATCTACTTCCATTAGACTCTATGTCATCATTTCCAACTCAGACATTTTCCCCCATTGCTCGCGCACGCACGTAGGAATCCAGAGCATCATATCCTTCATGGGTTGTCATGGCTGAACCACCACTTACTTTTCCAAATGTACTATGACTCTGCAAAATGTGTTACCAACACCATTTGTCAGATACACAGTAATTCAAAATCAAAACCATTTACTTACTGTCATCTGGCCTATCCAGACCCAATGCTGCAACCCACAGCCTCTGATACCATGCTGTAGGATACTCTTGACTTCTCTCTGGCCCATCTAGGCCCAATGCTGCAACCCACAGCTCTGATAGCACGCTGTCACGTACCCATACCCCATCATTATGCGGAATTAAAATTTTCATCAAGAACTTCCACTGTTCATCGAAACACGGGGCATGGTCGTGAACCACATCTCGAAAATTCCAACATTGTCATGCTCCCTCCCATCTTCCATAGATCAGTTCAACAATATGAAAGGAAATATCTCAGAGGAGATCGGATGGCTGAGAGAAAACACGACAAAATCAACGATCGTAGACGATCTCGCAGACCAGATCTAAATAAACGGTTCAAAATTTGCCCGCAAAAATCAATGGTGCGGAAATCCCGAGATGCAAGGTTAGAAGTTACACAAAGTCTTGATCTCACTTCCCGCAACCCGCATCCCGCACCAGAAAAAAATCAACGACGGGGAGTCATCCCGCGAATATCGACGAGGTGGAAACTTAACTTGCGGGATTGGAAATATGGAAATCGCAACACCGCGATCCTGCATCCTGCATCCTACAAGTTGCGGAAAGAAAATCTGCAGAACCCAAAATCTATGAAACGACGTCCCGCATCCCGCATCCCGCAAGTTGCGGAAGGAAAATATGCGGAAACCAAAACCTGCGAAACGACATTCTGCATCCCGTATCCCGCAAAATCCTTAATCCCGCAAACTACGTAAATGAGGATTTCTAGTAGAAAACTCAACTTTTCAGCTAAATTCTTGGATCAATAAGGTCATCCAGGCCCTTACCAAACTGGGCAATTTACCTTGCAACTTAGTAAAATGTATTGAAGGAAAAACATACATAAATGCCTATAACTGTAGTTATTCAGGGAACAAGCATAACTTAACATGGAAACATATTCATCACATTCCATCAAGTAAATACAATGCAAGAAATAGAGTTACAGAGAATTATGTGGACAAGAACACTTATCTTGAAGAAAGCTTGTCCCGCAACCAGCGATGTCGTTGCAATGTTCCACCCAACCATATCCCAGTGTGCTCCTTAATCTCTCAGCAACACTACCACCCCGAGCTGGGCATGATTTCCTATAGGGATAAGGGAACACTAGCAGACTCATACATAGCCAAGGATGCAATTAAACTTAGCCAAGCCAACACAGTTGGGTTTCACAGGCTGTAAGGGAAAAACATCCCTCAGATGGGTTTCACAGGCCACTTAGCCAAGCCATCTCACAGTTGGGTTTCATAGACTATTCTCAGTCAAGCCAACAGACAGGTTTATCAGACTATTCACAGTCAAGCCATCTCACCACTGGGTTTATCAGGATACCTAGCCAAGCCAACATTAGTGGTTGGGTTTATCAGACTATCCAACCAAAGGTTACTTACCAGGTCAGTTGCAATAGACACAACCAAGCCAACAAATGGTTTTAACAGGCTACCAGCCAAGCCATCTTTCCAGTTGGGTTTATCAGGCTTCTAAGGAAATGGGCGGGAAGAACTACTAAGCTAGTGAGCTCATCGACAGAGCTAAGGACACCTTCACAAGATCTATTTGGCCTGGACCCCCCTCTGCCCACACACCCAACACAAGGAAGTGTCCCCTTCTCTGCTCCACAGTCCCTCAGGCTACACCTTCCCTTCCAATGGTCTTCAAGATGTGCATGGCAGGTTCACCAACCACTCTTATCTTACTGTGAGGTTCCACACCAGGTTTATCAAGCACATTCTATGTCTCTCCCATTCCTAAGTCTCGCACACAATTAGACCCGAACCAGGGTTCACAACACAACAACCATAGGGAGACTCTACACCACCAACTTACTATGAACACAAGTATCAGGGTCTCATACACTTTGTAATTTAGGTTAACGCTGCAACACAACAAATACCACAGTGTCCCAGAAAAACATACTCGCAAAACGTGAAGGATACATACACAGAAAAAAGGATCTGCTATTCTGCCACTTCTACACGACGACCAGGGAGTGAAAGTGATGAATCCATGGTCCAATGTGATGAATGATGAACAAATGAATGCCCTCACAGCTCTCAAAACATGAGAGTAGGAACCGGTGTGAATGCATGGGTCAAACTGAGATACAGTGCTGGTGTTTCTTGTCCCTACAAGAAAAACACGACACTCCAGAGCTGGGTGCTCTGCCCCATTCGAAATTGCCCATACTCTTCCTCTTCCAAGCAATAACTACCTCAACCACTTCCTCGTAAAATAAATGGTTAGGAAGAAAAGATAAGAAAGAGGGTAGTTGACAGTTCTGAAGGGTTCTCCTCATGACACATGGATTTTCCCCAGATAGGCTCAAGGTTAACATTCTTGTTAGGATTATTAATCCTCCCTTGTCCAAATTTGGTCACATGTCTAAATCAGGAGTCATGTTTAAATTAAGAGTCCATCCAGTCTATTTATAGTCATTAGCACCATTGGGTCCACTTGGCCTAATTGGGGCACATGTTTCAGTTACTAAAGTGTGGGGAACACTAATTGAGGCTTACTGCCACTGATTGCACTTAATTGCATCAGTTTAGGAGCCTCCTAGACCAATCCCTACAATTTAGGAGCCACTGGGAGTGGCGAAACCAACCAAGGTCAGTTCAGCTCAGTTAATGACTAGTCAAGCTAAGTTAGGAGTCAGTTACATTCAGTTAGCACTAGGTTTACTTGATTGCACTCATGAGGGGCGCATTTCTCACCTACCACAGTCAATTAGCCTTAGTCAACACTAAATGTAACACTTGAGTTTTGTTTTAGAGCTTTGATGAATTCCGGTTATGGTTTAGACAAGGTTAGTTAACTACTGAGTCCTCCGATAGTGATTTAGACAAGGTCTTAGTTACCTATAGTTAAGTAGAGTCTATCAATTCAAATTTCCTCATGTGGATTCGAATTTCATGTGGCTATTAAAGCCATTGTACTTCATTGTAATTATTATCCGATTACTTTTTTATTAATGAAAGCATTCACAGCTGCAAGCCATTTTTGCGCTATTTCATTCTTCAATTGCTAAGTAAATTGTGTGATCTATTTTGTGAGTTGTGTGTTTGTCCATAGATCTATGTGCTCAATTTAATATGGTATCAGAGCCTCGGTGGACAAGACACCTCTCCTCCTCAGATCCCTAGCTAGATCATTTTTTTTGAGCAAATTGCTCCTTCCAGTACTGCACCAGAAGTGGAGAATTTACCACTTAATATCCCAAGTTAGGAAATTGTTGATCAAGCTTGCTTGATCAACTATGCTGGGTGTGAAGGAAATTCCAAAAGTGCAAACTGTCGACCTTACTTTGTATGTTTGATTGTGTGACATGTTATCAGCTTTTCTTACAGCATTCGCTACAAGTAGCCTCTTCTTCTCCCTGCATTCGCTACAGTAGCTCAGTCCTTCTTACTACATTCAAAATGGCTCATCTAGTGGAGCCTCTCACTCCCTTCAACTATCACTAGTGGAAGGATGACATGCTGGTAATGCTCCACACCAAGCAGCTCTTCAGACTCATAGAAGAAATAGAGGAATATTCAGATTCAGATAAAGACAAAGCTAAGTACATGAACAGGCTTGATGAAGCCCATGGACACTTGCTCTCCTCAGTCTCTAGAGATCTTTGATTCCACATCCAAGAATTGAAGACTCCCAAGGAGGTTTGGGACAAGCTTGCCTCCTTATTTGATAAGCAGGATGAGATGAGGATCCATCAACTAGAAAATGATCTGATTACTCTTAATCCATCCAATTTCGAATCTCTGAATGAATTCTTCACAAATTTCAAGAACCTGATATATCAGTTGAAGCAATGCAAAGTGAAGAAGGATGAATATTAGCTCATCCTTGCCATTCTCACAAATCTCAATGCAGACTACTCAGTCTTTGTATCCACCTTCCAAACAATAAGGCTCACTATTCCAAATTGGAAGATGCCCACTCTTAATGCCTTCATCCAATCTCTTATTTCTGAGAATGATAAATTGATCCAAATGGGGATCATTCGATCTTCCAAAGATCTAGCTCTAGTTTCAAGAGGAGATAAGGTAGCGAATGACAATGGGAAGCAAAGGGATGAGTTCCTTATGAAGAAAGAGCAGTCAAAAGAACCTTCAGGTTCGAAGAGAAGCAAGAAGAATGGCAAAGGCAAAGTCCTCTGCTCTTACTGTGGAAGGGGCTTTCATTCAGAAAACTCCTGTATGAGAAGACAACTTGATGAAATGGCTCTTCTTTTGAAGAAGCATAACATTTATGTACCTACTAGCGCAAGGAAGGATGACTCTGAAGAAGAAAATGAAGAATACCAAAGGAAAGGCCATGCACTGAAGGCTTGCTGCACATCAGCACATGTCTTCCTCATTGATTCTGGAGCTTCCAACCATATGGCTACATCCAGAGAATCATTCTCTTCTTTTTAGTCCTTTGATGGTCCTAGTATTCATATGGGAAATAACAGTAAATTCAAAACAAAGGGGAAGGGATCTATCAAACTTGAACATGGAAGGTTCAAAGATGTGCTATTTGTTCCCTCCCTAGCTTCAAACCTGTTATCTGTCTATCAGATGACCCATACTGGATCTCCAAAGCAAGTGATCTTTGGTCCTGACTCAGCGGAGATCACAGATATCTCTACTGGGATCATCATAGCAAAGGGTACTGCAAATCATGTTTCAAAAGCATATGAGTTCTCACATTTCATGCCTCCTTCAGAACCAATGCACTCTCAACAGCCACTTGCAAGGGAAGGTAAAATCATTTCACCTACTTCTTTTACAACTTCTACTAGTATTGTAGATCCATCTTTATCAGTTTATGAGATTAAGATTCAGGGTGACTCAGATCTAGATTCAGTCCCTACTTCCAAACTGGAAGCTAGGAAGATGATTGGAAACTCACTTGACACTAAGAAAGGAAAGACCCTTGCGCTATGCCATGCAATCTTACCTCCTTCAGAGAGATGCAATAGACTCCCTATAAGATGCTATATGGAAAGGGCTCAGTCTCACTACATTCAGAAGAATGGATATGATCATACACCTCTTCATTCAGTAAGAGACAAAGGTTACATTCCTCCTTCCCTCCATCATCATTTTTGGAGAAGAAGGAGAAGTCTACATGCCAGGCCCCAGAATACCTGTGCACAGCACACCATGCATGCTGCTTCCCTTCCTCACAGAGATGAAGATTGCAACAACATATTTTCAAGTTTTTCAAACTTGAGACCTGATTCTACCTGCTTAGATAGAGGGGGGGATTTTTTCCCATGTGGTTTTTGCCCTAGGTCCTTGTCTTAAGCAGTTACTTTATTTTACTTGATGTAATGGGTGACCTATGGTCTTAGTTACCAGGGCCCACTATTTGTCCAAGTTAGCATTCAGGGGGGGTGTTAGGATTATTAGTCCTCCCTTGTCCAAATTTGGTCATATGTCTAAATCACGAGTCATGTCTAAATCGGGAGTCCATCCAGTCTATTTATAGTCATTATCACCATTGGGTCCACTTGGCCTAATTGGGGCACATGTTTCAGTTAATAAAGTGTGGGGAACACTAATTGAGGCTTATTGCCACTGATTGCACTTAATTGCATCATTTTAGGAGCCTCCTAGACCAATCCCTACAATTTAGGAGCCACTGGGAGTGCTGAAACCAACCAAGGTCAATTCAGTTCAGTTAATGACTAGTCAAGCTAAGTTAGGAGTCAGTTACATTAAATTCTAGTCCTCTACATTTAGTTAGCACTAAGTTTACTTGACTGCACTCATGAGGGGCGCATTTCTCACCTACCACAGTCAGTTAGCCTTAGTCAACACTGAATGTAACAATTGAGTTGTGTTTTAGAGCTTTGATGAACTCCGGTTATGGTTTAGACAATGTCAGTTAACTACTGAGTCCTCTGATAGTGATTTAGACAAGGTCTTAGTTACCTACAGTCAAGTAGAGTCTATCAATTCGAATTTCCTCATGTGGATTTGAATTTCATGTGTCTATTAAAGCCATTGTACTTCATTGTAATTATTATCCGATTACTTTTTGATTAATGAAAGCATTCACAGCTGCAAGCCATTTTTGCACTGTTTCATTCTTCAATTGCTGAGTAAATTGTGTGATCTATTTTGTGAGTTGTGTGTTTGTCCACAGATCTATGTGCTCAATTTAATAATTCCCGCCCCTTTATCCTTAGGAAAATCATAGCCCCATCTCATTATTCGTTGCACTGACATAGCTGGCCATGGGTTTTCATTATATTGCATATTTACATGGTGTTTACAAGCGTGCTTGACTTAGCACAGATACCATAGGAATCAACCATGATCGCCTATACACCAAACATCAATCAACGACAAGGCCTTGGCCTTGAGCTCCTTATCATGATTCAATATAATATTCACATCATATACATTAATGCAACGGGGTCAAAACCGGGGTGTTACAATGTACCTCGTACAATGCCATTCCTTTTTCATACTTGATGTACCTTGTAGTGCCAATCCTATTTCATATTGGATACATACCTCTGCAGTGTCAGTCTTGTTTCATTCTTGGTGCATATATCTATAGTGCCAGTCATTTTTCATATTGAATTCCTTCGCAGGGTCAGTCATGTTTCATACTGAATGCAGATCTCTACAGTGCAAGTCCTTTTTCATAATGGATGCCTTCGTAGGGTCAGTATTATTTCATACTGAATGCGGATCTCTGTAGTGCCACTCTATTTTCATACTAGACGCTTTCGTAGGGTCAGTCCTGTTTCATACTGAATGCGGATCTCTACAGTGCCAGTCCTTTTGCATACTGGATGCCTTCGCAGGGTCAGTCATTTTTCATATTGAATGCGGATCTCCGCAATACTAGTAATTTTTCATATTGGATGCCTTCGTAGGGTTAGTCCTCTTTCATAATGAATACAGATATATGCATGGTTAATCCTATTTCATACTGAATGAAGGCCTAACACTATTTAATACTTCATAGAGCCAGTCGTGTTTCATACTGGATGTCTTTGCAGGGTCAATCATGCTTCATACTAAATGTGGATCTCTGTAGGGTCAGTCTTGCTTCATATTGAATGCGGGAATAACACCATATAGGACTTCATAGAGCCAATCTTGTTTCATACTGGATGTCATCGCAGGTTCAATCCTATCTCATACTTAATGTGGATCTCTACAGGGCCAGTCCTATTTCATACTGAATGCAAGCCTAGCACCATCTAGGACTTCACAGAGCCAGTCATGTTTCATACTGGATGTCTTTGTAGGGTTAGTCCTATTTCATAATAAATGTGAATATATGTAGGGTCAGTCCTATTTCATGTTGAATGTAGGACTAGCACCATCTAGTACTTTCTTCTCGGGATGGGCATTAATCTGCACAACTCAAGCTTATCCCTGGGGAATTCCAACTTCACTCTCACCAGAGGCTTGGTCAAGACATCGTCTATCTTCTCATTCATCGCAATATATTGGAGCTCCATTGCTCCTTTCTACACCATATGCTAGATATAGTGATATCGAATCTCAATATGCTACAACACACAAGTCATCTCTAACTCGACATCAAACAATCCCGCAAGTAGCTTCTGAAAACACACTACCTCACAACTTGCTGAACAAGTTGTAATATACTTAGCCTCAGTTGTATTCAGTGCTTACACTTTTATGCTTCTTGCTGTACAAAGAAATCATGTCAAACCTCAAGCTGAAGCAACACCCTGAAGTGATATTCCTATTTGTGGCACTACTAGCCCAATCATATTCAACACATCCTACAAGCAAATCCTCTAATATCTTGCATATCTAAGGCCATACTCATTCATACCCTCCAGGTACCTCAGCACGTGCTATGCCACAACCATGCACACACGTCTCAAATCCACCATGTGACTCTAATTATTCATTGCAAATCACATGTCAAGTACATCAACGAACCAATAATATACCTGTAGACTATGGAATCAACTATATTTGAAGTAGGATCCCATGACAACTTCTATTTTGATGCCATTAGTGTAGCCCTGCAATCCAACATCTATACCACATATTTTCCTTAGCCATGGAAAATATCCTCTAGTTTCTTCCACACCTCTAATCCCAAGAATCATGTCAAGATTCTCGAACTCTAAGATATACTGTAGTAACTCCCTCTGAAGTGAAGCACCATCCTCCCTCTACATCAGGTCATTCTGCACTGGAGTGACAAGTATCCTCCTCTGCTACATGCTTGATCTTGTAGATCCACATGGAAGACACTACAGACTTCTCTTCAGGTCTCAAAATTAAATCCTAGACATCATTCTCCATGATCAATTGGTACTCTTCGATTATAACCTCCTTCCATTCTTTCTTCTCAGTTTCTTCTTCATAACTAGGTCATTCTATATCAATGATGTCACACAACAATGCCACATAACTGGAGTGTATCCGAGGCCTCTTACTTTCTTTGGAAGTCTTGTCTAGAGCATCATACTTTTTTTCATCTTGTATGATCTCTCATGCATAAGCTGGTCTTTCTCTTGGGGGCGTTCGCCTCTTGAGGTGGATCTACATGTCTCTATGGCTCGGTCATATTAGGTTCCTCTTCATGTAATTTTTTGTAGTGAATCTTCTTTGAGTGTTATGGCTGAAACATCATCACTTGTTCTTTGGAAAAATCCTCATCGTTCTTCTCTTGTAGATGATTTCATATGATCCTTCCTACAAGTCAAGTTCAGTTGTATGATTATAAACATTTTATACTTTTCAAAACATATTAATAATGAAAAGTTCGTATGCACAAATATGCATGTCACATAGTCATGTAACTATCTTATCCAATGCAACATTTATCCACATCCCGTATACATACTATAACTTTCTAGATGCATTCCATCTCTACTAGAACATTATTAAGAGTGTGCACTACTCCTAATATGTCAGCAAAGAGGTTTAATTCTAGATAAGTAGCAATGGAATGTTTTTACATCACCATATGTTACTTACCCATCACATGAAAGTTAGTAGTATACTGTTCATAAATGCAGACACTCAAACATTCATAATACATCAACTAAAGATAAATATGTACACAACTAAACAATATCATATAAGTAACTAGATATATAGGAAATGACAATTTAAGCACTTATCTTTGCTTTATCTTTGCTTGTTTGGTGGTGGACTCCCTCTTGATCCTTGTCTCCTTGAAAGAATACATGAAGTCTCTAACAGTGTGCTTTTATTCATCATCTAATTTCGAGGACCTATGTTTTCCTTGCTCATGATTGACAGTGCTGAGCAATTCTTCTATATCATAGATTTGGGTATCCCTTCTTCTTCATCAATCACATATGCATCCCTTCTTGTCCAATGCTGAGATGAATAAGAAGTTCTTCTTCCTCGTGGTTTGAATCCTTCTTGATCAAAGTACATATTCCTCATCACTTGAGGAATCCTCCCTTATTCTCTTCTTGGTTGGTTCATCATCTTCAACAGTGTGAGAATGATGTCTTTTCTTTTTGTTTGCCTTGGAGGATCCTTTGTTTCAGGGACAATCTCTTGAGAAGTGGCCTATATCATCACATGTTTAGCATCCAAGATTTGTGTAATCCATTTTTGATCTATTATTATTTTGGAATTTCTTGGTTATTTTGTTAGAGTGATCCTCCCTCTTTCCTTCATTCTTCTTTGCCTAAGTTGTTAGATCTTGATCATTACTTGATCCCATCTTCTCTTCTCTTGATACTTATTGAGATTCTTCTGGAGTGCATTCCTCCCAAAGTATACTGAATTTTATTAGTTTCTTTTAGGTGCATATTCCTTGAATGAACGAGTCCCGTGACCTTGGAAGTCCATTCAAGGTGGTCATACAAATCTCTCCTTCTTCAACATTCTCTTCAATGGCCTCTAGTTTTTCCTTGATATGATAAACTCTTGTGAAGTAAGATTGAATGGTTTCTGAATGTTGGATCTTTACATTCTTGAGTTGATTCGTCGGGGTCATTTCCAGTTGATGTTCTTTCCTTCTGTTAACACTAAATTTATTTTTGTCTGAATTGCTCCTATTGCCTTCAAAATTTTAAGTTCTTATGGGTGATTGAGTTGGTTTCCAAAGTTTTTTCATTAAA
>LPNX010600291.1:605980-621177 GCA_001517045.1 Pseudotsuga menziesii
AGTAAAAAAAGAAGAAATTTCAGAAACTGAAAGAGGTTTTTCATCATAACATCTTAATCCACAATAACCTCTCTCAGTTTTTACTCAGGTGCTACATATTAGGATCAGCAAAGTCATCTTCAGAGGGAAAATATTCAGATTTCGAAATGACTGTTCTAGTCATCCAAGTAAAATTATTGTTTAGAGAAAATGAGGACGTATTTTGGGAAACTGGGAGAGGATTTTCTTCATAGCGTACCTATCTACAAAAAACTCTTTCAATTTTTACACAAGTACTATGGTTTAGCATAAACAAAATCAGTTGTACAGGCCAGTTTTCAGGTTTTCCAAAGGACTATTTCAGCCATCAACTTCAGAGAATTGTTTTGGACAAATGGGATTTGATTTGACAAAACTGAGAGAGGTTTTTATTCTTAACAGGAATATGGTCAAAAACCTCCTTCAGTTTTTACACAGTAATCACAAGTTGGGATATTTTTAAATATCTTTACAGGTCATTTTTCCAGAAATATACAATTTTATTATATGAGTCATCAGCTTCAAAGGAATATTTCGAGGATATTGAAATGATTTTGGAGAAATGAAGACGTGGGTTTTGTTGGAAACATGTCCAATTATAAAAACCTCTCCCAGATTCCATACATCTATCACCATGTTAGATATGCAGGAGAAACTTTGTTGTAATTATTTCTATTTCTAGAATTAGGGTTAGGTTTTGAATTCTAAAGTTAGGTCAAGATTTTTCTTATATAAAGGGGAATGTAATTGATTTTGAGGGGAGGATTTTCAAGAGCGGAGAGGCTCTGCGTTGTAATGGCTTCACATTTTCAGTAAATGAATGAAATTTACAGAGGAGGAATGTAAAATCTTTTTCATGTCAGAGATTCTTGTGCCATCTTTTCTTCAGTAAGTGATTTCTTTGTGTGATTGTTTATCCTGTTTCCCACTCCATTTTGTATTTGCTTTCATGCTTGAGCATTAGTTTTTATGGTCTAGAATTCATCATGCATGCTCTAGGTCCATTGTTCAAGCATTTTCAAAATATTTTCTTCTAAAGTCTTGCAGAATTCACCCTAGAGGTGCTCTGTTTGATGGGATGTCTCCCTTTGTCCACTAATCAACCTGCTAATACCTTAAGACTGAGTAAAAGGTTCCTACCTTGCCTATGATCATAAACCTTCAAAACCCTACCTCCTGCAACCTATTTCAGATCTGATTGTTGACTCCATTGCCCAATGGTCTCCTCCATGACTGTCCTACCAAGTCTTTAAAACAAACTTGTCCTATTTGTCCCATCAGAAATCTGACCTTCTGAGTGTCTTTGATTGAATATCTTGTTTATAAAAACTGTGTAAATAGTGAGAGATCCCTCTCTGATTGTATTAGGTCAGAAATACATTCTAAAGTGGTTCTTGCTGTTACCTCGGGGTGTACCTTTTCACAACCTGGGTACATTCTGAGTGCTAACACCTTCAAACAACTTAGTCAAAGCATTGAACATATTATTAGGAGTATTAAATGATGATATATGAGGGATGAGGCTATTTTTTATGGAGTCTGCAATAATCCTTTTATCTCTTATCATGTTCTTCTTATGGCTTTTCTTTGTCTCTTCTCCCTTTGGTTCTGGAACCTCATCATTGATGTATTTGTCCAAGTCATTCTCTTATAGAATGAGAGAGATTTTATACTCCCATGCTTAGAAGTTATATGCTCCTTCAAGCTTATCCTCAACCTTACTGTGATTCATCATCTTGATATGAGAACCTTAAACGGAAATATCCAGGAAATAAATCTTACCAAATTGAGATGCCCAAGCTGATTCTGGATCTAGCTAACCTAGGGTTCTATAGATAAACCATAATTTTCCAAACTAGGAATCTTTAAGTTCTATATGGATAGAAATATGCACCTTCTTGAGGTGATTTGTGTAGTGTGATACTTTTCCAAATTTTGTGGAGGAAAACTCCAAAAATTTTGATGCCCTGGCTCCTTCCCGTAGTGTCTCGTAATGTCTCATATTAATTCTAACGTATCCCCAAAATTTCTCCTCCTCAAGGTCTGAAACTTCATCTTGAGGTAGCCTGATTTATATTATTTCCAACCCCATAGGTTTGAGCAATATTGGATACACCAAGTGGAGCTTATGCTAAGTTTCCCAAGGTGACTTGGTTATGGACTGGTTCAATATATCAAACTTGTACGGACTTACACGTGTCACTGTTTCAACTTCTGGTGTCTGCAACTCGCACGAAAAATACTACAATCTGTTATTTATCTACATCTTACAAAATTCTATTTGGATCTTCCTAGCCCGAGATATAACAATTCTCACTAGGTCATTTGTTAAAGACTGAATTGTGGAAGAGGAAGAAACCCTATTTTGGAGGGATCATATCTCCTAAAGTATATTGATTCTAAGGTTGAAATCGTACACAAGGTACATCAAGATTATATCTTTGGCTTGTCAAATTTTAAGCTCCTGATCGTTCTCCAAACTAGAGTTATAGCTAAAATGCCAAGATGACTAGATTTTTTCTTCTAGGGTATTTCAAGCATGAAACTCTAATCTCTAGTAGTTGCAGTTGTGTTAGTGTTTCGGCTGCATAGTGCCTTCTTTTAGGGTGGTTCTGATACCATGTTAAATTTTAATGGTTATTGAAGATCTTAAAACATTTAGCATCATAACATCATAACAATATGCAATAGGATTTGTTATCACATATACATTCTACAGCTGGGCTACCATGATGCAACATACATGTCTTTATTTACATTGTAGATTAGTTGGTACACACAGTACACAGGGGCCCTATTAGTTGGAGACTTGTATATATGGATCAAGTATATTTTTCTTTGGTTTGATTTTTTTCTATGATGTATGTCAAACACCTATGATTGTCATGTTAGGATGATTATGGTGACCTATGCTTATATGTACTAATGCTTTAACTTGAGTTATGAATAGTCAATGGATTTGATGTGAAGACTGTTGCTCATGCCATGCTTATACAAATAGTAGACCTTAGTGCTTTGATGGATCCATGTGTTACTTGCTCCCATCCATACGATTCATCCATTGTTAAATGATTATCCCATGACTTAAACTGATTGAGACTTGTGAGATTGAAGACCATTTCCCCATCGTGACCCCTATGTGTGATAGACTCCATGTTGTTATGTGTCTCTGGCTATGAAATATGTGGCTTGGGCAGTGTGGTTGGGTTCACAAGGTATTTCTCATTTAGTTATTGAAACAAGTGCTCAACCACAACAACGTTGCTAAACACTAAAGCATCAGAACACATGAAAGATATATCTAAAGGATGTAAAAGTATAAATGTTTAAAAGGTAGTCAATGTCCAAGGGGTTGAGAACTAATTATTTGTATAATGTAAGGCTCATATGCCCTCCATAGGGGAAGTAGGGAGAGGAAAACCTATCATGGCTATGGCCTGCTCATTGGCAGTGACTCTAGGCCGTATTCATTTACTGGATCCCATAAGGATTTCCAGGGCGCCTGCTGTTGTAGGCTGGATACTATCTCTTGTGAAAGGTAAAGTGTATTGAAAAGGTTAATGGTCAAATGATGAACACTCACTCTATGTATAGTGTTTGACTCATTTGACCCCATAGGGAAACAGGGTGAGACTAGCCTGTAAATGTTGTTCCTTTGTCAATTACAGGAGCTCGGAAGGCTTCCAGGGAACCTTCCTTTGAAGTTTGACCTATGTTTCAAATAAGTGCAAAGGAAAACTTGCTAGAGTCTAAGGGAATCTTATCCAAGTACTTTATCCATTTGTGAGACACCTCCTTCCCCTATAGTTATCTGTCATACATATGTCACCTTGGTTGAGTGTATTGTTTATCATTCGGATAGATCACCTAGTCAAAGTCAATTAAAAGGCATTCCCCCTTGCCTTAACCTTGTTCTTCCATCCCCACCTGTTATCTCCCAAAATAAATTTATTTTGATAGTATGAAGAATTCGAGTCATGTCATGAAAGATTTAAAGATGACTAACAAATTGAAGGTCTTTGTTTGTGCTATGGTTGAAAAAATTGGAAGTTTTAGCTTTCGGTGGCTTAGGCAGGGTTCTTAATAGCTCATTAGCCATCGAAAGGCTTTGTTTCGGCAGCTAACAGTTTAATGCAGGATGAAAGATAACCACCGAAAGCGGGTCTGAGCGAGTAAATGGTGAAAGCACTTTTGGTGGCTTAGGTGAGACTTCAAACAACTCATTAGCCACCGAAAAGTGTTGCTTTCGGCATCTTAGTGAACAGTGCAAGAAGGGTGTTAACCACTGAAAGCAGGAAAAAAGGCGTTGGGGGAAAAGCATGCTAAAAAAAATCAAAACACAAGTTTTAGTGGCTAAGCGTGGTTTCAAAACGGTCTCTAAGCCACCAAAAGTAGACTTTCGGCAGCTAAGACCGAAATTTCAGGATGCTCTAAGCCACCGAAAGGGGCGTTTTACTATGAAAAGTCATTTTTTTTAAACGATGATTTTGAGCGATTCGAGAATCATTTTGCAAAATTCTTGGAGGTTTTTGTTCCTAATAGGTCAGAGAACAATAACCTCTCTCATTTTTCCCACAGGTGTTGCATATTAGGAGAATATAATTCATCTCTGAGACCTAATATTTGGATCTCAGAATTTCTTGTTTGACACATGTTTTTGAAATCTAGATCTCGGGCAAATTAAAACGAATTCCAAAAAACTGAGAGAGGTTTTTTCTAAAAACAAACCAATATACAAAAATATATTTTTGTTTATACACAGGTGTCACATATTTGAAGGTCCAAATCCATCTTTGATCCCTAGTTTTCAATAGTTTGGCCAAAGTTTTAGGGCAAAAGATGACCTGTTAGTCCTCCAGGTGGCATTTTCAACCTCATCTATCAGTGCATGAATATTTGCCGCAGATGTTGAAGAGTTCAAATATCAAACCTAGGTCCCAGAGAATCAACCGGCTATTAGGGAAAATACATGAACTAGAGGTCTTAGAAGGAAAATCCAAACCCTAACCCTAAAACACGATGCTGTTATTATACAGGTTGAAGAAATCTGAGATTGATGAAGGATAAATCCAGGCTCTATAGGATGATAAGAAGTTCAAGGCTACAGAAGAAAGATTCAAGCCCTAGAACACACCTTGCACTGGAAACCCTAGTAGAGGCAACTATTAGCCTTCAGAATCCAAAGGTAGCCCATGATATTGCTGATATTCCAAATCTTATGCAGGTTGAGAAAGTACCAGAAGGACAAGAGTAAAGTGTAAAAGTATGATTTAAAGGATAAATAAAATTATGCAGAAAACAGAGCTTTCGGTGGCTTAGGTGAACACAGCAGCAGTTCATTAGCCACCGAAAGCCTCGCTTTCGGCAGCTGACGGTTCTAATGTTTTAGCGTCTTAACCACCGAAAGCAGACATAGGCAGAATATTAAGTTTTGACATGTAGTACCAGATTTTGGTGAACATGGATGGCTCAGGGACAAAATATAAACCTAAAAGGCACTGAAGAAATAAACAGGGAAGGTGTGCTTCAGTTTTGCTAAGCCACCGAAAGGGGCATTTTACTATGAAAAGGAATCATTTTAAAATGGGGATTATGAGCGACTAGAGAATCAGTGTGCAAAACCCTTAGATTTTTTTGTTCCCAACATGTCAAAGAACAATCATACCTCTCTCAGTTTTCCTACAGGTATTGCATATTGGGAGAATCGAATCCATCTCTGAGCCCTAATTTTTGGATCTCAGAATTTCCCTGTTTTACGCATGTTTTTGAAATACAGAGCTCAAGAAGATGAAAACGAATTTCCAAAAACTGAGAGAGGTGTTTGCTCACAACAAACCAATATACAAAAAAACTCTTTTAGTTTATACATAGGTGTCATAGATTTGAAGAACCAAATGCATCTATGATCCCTAGTTTTCAGCAGTTTGGCCAAATTTTAAGGGCAAAAGTTAACCTAACAGGGCAGGTTACAACAGAAAAATGAAGAGTTTACTTCACCAACACCTGGGCAAGAGCAGAGGACCAATGGAATTTAGTTCCAGTGCTTACTTTAGATATCAGAAGGTTCAAACAGTGAATGAATTCTACATCTAATTAGACTAGTAGTTAAATTAGGGTTTTTTGACCTAATTATGCAAAAAACTATTATTTTGTCTATTTTTATTAAATCAGATCCAATTTTTCAGGATCTGGGTGTTTTTGTAAAGGCTATAAAGCCTAATACTTATTTTATTGAAAATGTTCGACTTCGGGGATTTATAAGCCTATACTATTGTCAGCTTCTCATTTTGCTCATTCTTGAATATAAGCTCTTTTGTTATGATTTGTTCAGCCTTCATCTCTGTCTTTACTGTACTTATGTCTGAATGTGTATTTAGGTTACTTTCAAGTTGATTAATAACTAATAGTTGTCATCCTATTGGTGTGTTAATGTGATTTGATTTATAAGTACCATCCTTATCATGATTTAGCCATTTATATGCATCTGTTTTGTATGTAAATCTGCTAGCCTGATGAGTTCTCCATCCCTGCACCTTATTGTCAATTTCTGAACAGTTGTAACTAAAAGCCTTGTAATTGAGTGAGTTTCATGCATGTCTTGAGAGTGGAAGTCTATATAGGTCACCTGACTTGATCCATATTATAAAACCCTAAAAGCATTTTAAGTTACCAGGCATCCTCGAGCTACAACCTAGAGGAGTTTCCTGGAGTGATAACAAATTGGTGCCGTTGCCGGGGAGAGGAGATTGAAGATCAGCTTCCCTGGGAGATGATATATATCCTTGCTTTGATGATAGACAAAGCCTGGACACTATTCTAGTTGTAATCATCTATCTGGAAACTCCATTGAAATAAGGTGGCTTCAAGAAGACCAAGTACCAGAGCAAACCCTAAAGGGCCACCAGCAACACCTGTTTCAGATCCAGAAGAGATTCTGAGAAGAGCTAGGGCTTCACTAAGGCAGACTAGCAGTGCTGCACAAGAAGCTACATCAGTTATTTCAAGAAATATTTCTGCTATTATTTCTTCTGCTAAAACACTTAATTCTCAGGAATTTATAAATACATCAGAAAATTCTAGGGTTTGGGCATCTTCAAGCACTGTTGCTTGTGAAGATCTCATCCCTGGCGACTCCATGAAGGACAAATTCAGTGGCGACTCCACAATATAAAGATGTCAAAATCATTTGCTGCTCTTTTGGCTCGGAGGTTTGCACCTCTTGACTTCTCTTCCATTCCTGGTTTCCCACATCCAGTACCTGATATGTCTGAATAGGGAGATTTTCTACCTGTCTTCAAAGAGGAGGAAGAAGACAGTCCTGTATAACACCTCCTCAAGTTTCATGAATGCATGGATCTATTAGATCAACAGCATGAAGATGTTTGTATGAAGATGTTCATGTATTCATTATATGGTGATGCACGCCAATGGTATTTTTCTTTACCTCCTTCCAGTATCTCATCATTGAAGGATTTTCACAAAGCATTCACTGAGCACTGTAAAAGGTACTATTCAGATGAGTTTGCATTTGATAATTGTTGTGAAGAATATACGTTGCATTCTTAGGATGGAAAGGCTGCTAATGATGAAGAAGAATATTTTAAGTTTTGTGAGGATTGGTCCACTTCTGGAATTTATTTTAGTTCTACTTTTCAGCAAAGAGATGATCAAAGACATATGCATGCTGTGGTTAATGATAGCTATGAAGAGTATACTGCAATAGGGGATGCCTCTCATTGTGATCGAGATATTAATGATCTTCAGAATGTTAACCATAATATAGATGCTGTTGACTTTGTACCTAATGCATTTGCTGACTTAGGGTGTCAAGAAGATCAGTTTGTCCCCTTTGGAAACCTGAAAGATAATGAGCAAATTGAAGGAACACCATGTAACAAATTTGGATCTGCAGCAAATAATAAAGGCAACCCTTAGTTTTCTAATTTGCAGACAAAGGAAGAATGCAACAAATATGAAGAGGAAGATGATGATATGAAAAGTCCAGAACAGTAGGTCATAACTCATCCTTCCTAGTCAGAGGTTGAGCAATCTACAGTTAATGTAGTGATCACTGAAAGCAGCCAACAACAAGATTTCATTAAGTTGGAATAGCAGCATAAAAAGGTATTTCTTGTTGGCTTTTATGACCCTGTTGCTGACTATCTGGAACTTATGAGCAGCATAGATATCAAAATATTTTTGTCAGATGATAGTTGGTTCTGTCACACTTAGAAACTACATTGCTGCATGCTAGGGTTTCATTTATTTTTCGGGTCAAGATCAAGGATAAGTTCAGTAGATCAGTTTCTGACCTGGCTTCATTGGAAGCATGATGTCACATGAGAAGAAGACTCTACTGATTAGAATTAGGAGTAGGAGTAGATAGGAAAATAAGCTCTTAATATGAGCAGCTAGGTCATTTTTAGTTGTTTTCGTGAATAAGCAAAGCGGGCTACAGGAAGATTGTAAGGGACAATTATAAAATACAAATGAATCCATGCCCAATGGAACCAAATGCATCTTTGAGCCCCAGTTTTCAGTAGTTTGGCCAAAATTTTAGGGCAAAAGTTGACCTAACAGGGCAGGTTACAGCAGAAAAATGAAGAGTTTACTTCACCAACACCTGGGCAAGAGCAGAGGACCAGTGGAAGTTAGTTCCAATGCTTACTTCAGTTATCAAAATGTTCAAACAGTGAACAAATTCTACATCTAGTTAGACTAGTAGTTAAATTAGGGTTTTTTAACCTAATTATGCAAAAAACTATTATTTTGTCTATTTTTATTAAATTAGATCCAATTTTTCAGGATCTAGGTATTTTTGTAAAGGCTATAAAGCCTAATACTCATTTTATTGAAAAGGTTCGACTTCGGGGATTTATAAGCCTATACTATTGTCAGCTTCTCATTTTGCTCATTCTTGAATATAAGCTCTTTTGTTATGATTTGTTCAGCCTTCATCTTTGTCTTTACTGTACTTATGCCTGAATGTGTATTTAGGTTGCTTTCAAGTTGATTAATAACTAATAGCTGTCATCCTATTGGTGTGTTAATGTGATTTGATTTATAAGTACCATCCTTATCATGATTTAGCCATTTATATGCATCTGTTTTGTATGTAAATCTGCTAGCCTGATGAGTTCCCATCCCTGCACCTTATTGTCAATTTCTGAACAATTGTAACTAAAAGCCTTGTAATTGAGTGAGTTTCATGCATGTCTTGAGAGGTGAAGGATATATAGGTCACCTAACTTGATCCATATCAAAAAACCCTAAAAACATTTTAAGTTACCAGGCATCCTCGAGCTACAACCTAGAGGAGTTTCCTGGAGTGATAACACCACCCATTAGTAGCACATTGTTTACCCTTTGTAAGTATGGCATGAACAAACACACTTCCCGAAGGTATTGGGATTTTTTAGAAGCACATGTATATCTTTTATTATTATTATTGTCACCATGATTATAAGTAACTTGGCTTAATCTTGGTTTTCATATACACAATTGGAGCATTTATTACCCCGTATGCTTGCAGGATCATATGGATACAGTTTCTCACCTTTAGTTGGGGTACTTTGACATGGTTAACCCAATTTGACCAAGTCAAGCAAGTTTCCCAAGGAACTGACTTAGAAAACAACATGATCTATATTTGTTCTAGACATGCCAAGGACCAATACTACGGTTTTAGTTTTGAGATTTTGGCCCAGGTTGTCTTGAAAAGTGATTATTATCACTTTATTATTGGCCAAATGATCAAATTTTATTACAGATAGCAATATGTTGGGTCGTCCTAGAGCAGAGAAGTGTTCCAGGGGGCAGGAGCAGTCAATTTTCCCCAGTTTTCATCTTGGATAGAGTTATGGTGGATTTATCAGTTTCCATAGGTTGTACTAGGAAAAAATGAATTATGAATTCATTGAAAAAATCGATTTTGCCAATTGGGTCAAGGAAATGGATTTAAATTTTAGCAGTTGAGGTGTCTCAGCATACTGAACAGTCCTCCAGTAGTTTTTATTTAGCAGATTTTTGTATAATTTTATCTTGGCTCATCTAGTGAGGAAAGCCCCCCAAGGGGCACCCCCTCAACTTGGCTAATGATGTATTTCATTGTTATATCATTTATTATGAAGTTATAAAGGGGCCTAGGGTGAATTAATCCCTAGTGACCCCCTCCTATGTATTATCATGTCACATTTTATGTTATATTGTGAATTTCACCTGGGATAGGCATCCTTGATCAAAGTGCGCCCCCCTTGTTGACTTAGTCACTTAATCCATGTATTGATCTATGAATTGATGATCTCCACTATCGATGATGTTTTAATATCAAATGTTGGATGAAAAAGTGAGTTAGGGTTTACATCTCTCTCAAACTATTAAAAAGAGGTTACCCCCCCCATTGTAATTGATGAGCTTTGCCACTAGAATTTCAATAAAGAAGATTTGTTTGGGATTACTCTCTTTGTTTCTTGTGAATGATTTGATGATTTGATGATTGACATTGTTTCTCTTATGTACTGATCTTGTTTCGGGATATATCTTGCATTTTTTCCTTTACCCACTTCATCTGTAGGAAAGGAGGCACGCTGTGAGAGAGAGGGCGCATCTATGGGGAAACTCACCATTTGACCGGCTCTCGGGGTGATCGGTTCGTGGAGCATCTCTTTCTAAATGAATTTTTACTTCTTTTCATTTATGTATTCTGTAGGTCCTATTCGTTTGTCTGATATTCTGATTGTTCTCTGATCAGGCAGGTTGAAGAGGGCGCTTGGGTGATTCACTGAAGCATAACAACATCAACATTCTCTCTGGGAAATTTCATCTGATTAAGGAAGCGACATTCTTCATCATTTATGAATTCAACTACAAGATCTGGGTACGTCTCACATGTAATTTCTCCTTCTTTTATTTTCTACATGCATTGGCCATCAATGTTTCAACTGAAAAACCCTCATTTAGAAGTAGGAAAAATCACCGGACCAATTTGCATCGGGAATTGACAACTTTGCTGATCTCGGTTTTTTCTAGCGTATCAAAAAATATATTCTCCCTAAAAAGTGTCAAGCTTGGACTCCTCTTCCCATCTCCAGGAACTGGTTTCAATCTAGGAGAAAATGCCCCTGTTTGGTTTGCTAGCCAGTTTCCCTCTGTTCTTATTCTAGTTTCACTTCGGTATTTTTATTGTCAAATCCTTTAACTCAAGTAAGTGTGTTGAAGGCCTAATTTCATTATATCGACCTCGTCTTATGTATTTTCCACATTTCTGATTAAATCCCCTAGGGTCCCAGGTGTGATAATTTGAACAAACACACCAACCCTAGATCAATTTTAAACTCTTTAAGTCACCGATCTAATAGATTCGAGTAACATTTCAGTAATCCTTAAACACCAGTACTCAAATACTCCTTAAATTGTGGCTTATCACTTAAATCTAGGGTTTCCATCTCTCACCTTGCGTATTCACTTTTTGGGCATGATATGGTGTTTAGATGTAGGTCTGTCCTTTCAGGATAAGATCATGTCTCCCCCTTTGTCACTTAGGAATTCAATGGCATAAAGTGAAGGAATCCTTAACCGATGTGACAACCATCCATCTTTTGGGGGTTAGGGTTTTCGTAGGTCGTGGATTTGGTTGCCTGTCCCCTCTGCTATCCAGTATTGGATTCATCTATCGATGAAACTACAAGATCCATGATAACAGGATCACTGGAAATGTAAGAAATCACAACATAAAATAAAGACACAATAATTTTATCTTAGGAAACCACAACGGAGAAAACCCAACAACTTCTTCTGTATAGATTCGTCACCTAATATAATGTCAGATGGAGATAGAAAGCCAAAAAAATAGCTTATGCAACATCTTCTTCTCCTCCATAGAGAACTTGTCTTTCTCTCTCTTGGAGTGAACTTACTTGACTTGTAGTGTGTCCAAATGAGGCAGGGTGAATCCTTGTTTATATTGATCATGTGTATGACCTTCTGGTCCAACGAGACTTTTGGACCCTACTAGGCTAACCTATCCTAGGGGTACTCAAAAAATACATTTTACAATATTATTTTGGGGACTATTGCCCCGACTTACAACATAGGTTTTACCTCGACTCATACATGACCAATTACATTAATGACACCTTCTGATTGGAGGGAAACCATCCCTGAAAAGAGGTACAATAATATGTACAACAAAATATAATACAAATAGTGACAATGGAAAATATCTTTCGTAGTTATATTTAGAACAACATTTTCCGAGTGTTTAAGATTTTCCCATAATCATCAACCTGCAACTTCACACTCTGAGTTTGTAGGTAAAAATATTTATTCTATCTATACCTTTATTCGTTTCATTAGTCTCTTTTCAATTCATTTGTAAGACAATTTTTTCTTGTGTTTGCAGACTCATAGTTGGGTTGGAGTGAAATGAAATCTTGTTCAACTTCGTGTACAAGTATTAACCAATTGTTTATCTTGGGAAATACTTGTGTTTTGTTTGGATTATGTATTTCCCTCCATGTTTGTGAATAGGGATATTGCCAAATCTAACATTCTTCATTATGTTATAGATTGTTAGTATAATAATTTTGCACGTGGATTGGGGTTTCGAGCTAGAAGAGAAAAAACCTATCTTGAACCTTGATTGGACTTGTTTACTTTTAATTTCTTAGAGTTATAACCCTTGTCTAAAGTTGTTTGTATTAACCTTATGGGTTTTTGTTTGAAGGTTACGGGTGCTAACACTTGTGATGCACCCGCAACATGCAAACACTTGTAAGTTAAGTTTCGGCTTTCCTCACTGGGATGAAATGCAGATGCATAAGATAATAGAATACTTGGGAGTAAATCTTAAATATTTTCAAGATAGTTTTTTGTGGCTCAACACGATTTCATGCCACGGACCATACAAGTCATGGAGGTGAATTTGCATGGTGCAAGAAGACATTATAATGTCAATCAATATATTGTCAATAAATAGGGTTATCCTTTGTATCTTCTTCTAATTTTGTACATATTACATGTCGTTGCATTCTATTCGTGTATATATGTTTGAGGGAATATTGTATAATATTTTATATGGCTATTACATTTATCTCTTCTTGACACTATTTTTAGAGTAATAAAACCGAAACACATCCTTTTCTTTTAATACAACCATGTTTGGATATTAAAAGATAATTCCTAGTTAGTATGATTTATATTTCTTGTGAGGTTTTGAACTATTTGTGTTTATATCAAAAAGAATAGGCGTAGTCTAATAACAATCTTTATTTACAATTAAACTTTGTTTAACCTAATAATGTATTATCAAAATAAAACACTAATAGCGCAGTATATCTATTATTTCAATTTATTTTTTGAAATATATATTTAACCAAATAACTACATTTAATAACATCATAACAAAACTTCCTTTTTGATCATTATTTAGTAATAGTATAAACAATACAAAATCTTTTCATTAAGATTACTAAAAGTAAATAGATGATCTTTTACTTAGATGTTTTTTTCTTTAATCATTTCCGAATAATTCAAGTGAATAAAGTTATAAACCAAACCTCCTAGCCATAGATTAACAAAGTTCTTTTCCTATCAACTCTTTAATCACCCTTGAGCCAGTCGAGTCTGCTAGAGGTCTAATAACTTTCAAAATTTATTTGAGCAAGTTCTTATTACCCTTTTCTTGTAGCACAAGACTAACCAGTCCCAAATAGTGAACATACATATCTTGGGATAATACACAGCACAAGCTCAGTGCTCTACTTGCACTTAGCTCTTAAACGGATTTACATCTAATCACAATACCATAGTCTAAGGTATGTTTTACCAACCCTAAACAAGTTCAAATCCTGGCAAACCTATCAATGTCATAGGATCCCAAGCCTTTGAAACCATTACCACTCTATGGCCATGGAGAATTTTCAATATAGCCTAGTTGAACTTAGAACTGTGTAACATATGCTTGCAACCTGCAAAACTTCATGGGGGCTCTCTTTAAACCTTTATTTTTCTCTTTTTTTGAACATTTCTTCAAATTTCATTTTTAGGTTGTGCTCTCTTAGAGACCAAAGTTCTAATTAATTCTCTCCTTTTGTATAAAGAGTCTTCTATTTTTAGTTAGTTCTTTAGGTTTAATGTAGGTTAACATCTCACAAGGCTTGTTAGGATTTTGGAGTAGTTTATCTCTTAATTAAATATCATTAAGATACTTTTTATTTTACCCCTCAAGTTACTTTCCCTCATATTTTTTTGTAAACTAGAGAAGATCTTTCTATTTCCAAACAAAAAGGGATAATTGTTCACATACAGAAGACAACCCTCCCAACAAAGGGAAAACAGGTCCAACTTCCTAATTAGGAGGTCTAAAACTATCTGCCTCTAAAGGAGACTAAACTAAACCATTTACAATCAGAGTTTGAGAGAGTAATTCTACTTCTGTCTTTCATAAAACTGGAAATGAAAGTAAGAAAACATATAGAAAATACTACACAAAGCAGTAGCAGAGATTAATTAGCAGTAAGATTGACTCTAGGGCTTGTAGGAGCTTTGAAGTCAGAGTTGAAACTAATGCCCAAGTGGGAGGCAATTTGTTGAACATGTCTTGTAATCTCATCCAGTTGGAGGATAATAGCTTGGTGATCCTCCCCTCTTTCCAAAGGGATATTCTTCATCAAGAATTTATGGTTCCAGGCTATATCCAATGATTTCATATAGAGGGAAACCTGCCCATGTGGGTAACCTGGGTCAGGGAGGAGGGCTTCAAAATATTTATGAACATCATCATCCAAAGTGCAGTGTCTAGTGACTCTAGCTTCCACCTCGACTTCCTTGATTTCCTCCTTTATGTCCTTAGGAGTATGGTCATTGTAGAGATGGGACGTCTTGACCAAGTTCTTCATGATTCTAGATAGGGTAATAGGGGTAGGGGCAGAGGTGCCAACCTCCTTGTGCTTTCTATGCCTGTAACTCCTAGGCTGCGGAGGCATAGTGAAAAGGAAAGGAGGGGAAGGTTCTCAGCGGAGGCAGACACAGTCAATCACAGACACCATCAGTCGTAGCCCTAGAGGATCCAGAGCCAAAAAGTGTTAGGGTACACAGGGTACTCCCAAAGGACCGAACACCAAGAACAACCGCTTCACACAAACAGATCACAGATCAATACACCAATGTTTGTCACGTGG
>LPNX010600291.1:622917-674667 GCA_001517045.1 Pseudotsuga menziesii
CAAAAAAAAACGAAAAACAAAAAACAACTTTTTTTGACGCAATGGGGTTAGATCTTAGTTAGCTTACCTGGAAAGTCTACGTTTTCAAGTTTACTCGCTGTTTCTGATTTGCCGTGATCGCACAAGGTGCACGGCAAAGAGTATACGTAGCCGAGAAGACAAGAAAAAAAAAAATTTCCCTCACTGTTTCTGATTCGCCGCAATCGCGCAAGGTGCACGACAAAGAGCATACGCAGCCAGGGAAGGCAACAGTCCGAGACTAAAACAAAAGAGATCTAATAATAAATTGATAAATATATGAGAGATTTAAAAAAAACAAAACCGTCACTGTAACATTATACCTTCAGATTTGCCGAAATGGGTGTTTCTGGAACAAATGGAAACGGTTTTCGGTGAAACGAAAACTATTTCCAAATGGAAACGGCGCTCCGGATGCAATGGAATAGCTCCCACAGGCCACAAATGCACAAAAAAACTAGAACCAGAAACCCTTTTAAAGTTTCGGCAACACCGGTTCCAGATCTTGATCAAAACCGAAAGAGGCTCTTCATAAAAGCTCTGATACCATGTTAGGGTACACAGGGTACTCCCAAAGGCCTGAACACCAAGAACAACCGCTTCACACAAACAGATCACAGATCAATACACCAATGTTTGTCACGTGGTTAAAACCCTCGAGAGGGAAACAGTCCACGGCCCCGGCCAAATAGCTACTCGGAGCAATTTATTATGCAAAAGAAAGAAAGTTACATGAGCTTCTCATAATCGATCAACTAGCCAAGGACCCTCTATGCTCTTTAAATAGAAATGATAGACCAATCGGGTGTTAAGCCACGGATCAATGGTAGGTATGATCTAAGAGAAGTTGAACCGTCGGATCACTCTATGTCTAGAACATATCGTGACCGTCGGATTAGAATATTTACAAATGCATACTAATGCATACTAAAGAAACACACTTTTACCTAACGGATATATTACACAAGTTGATCTTAACTAACTCCTAAGTGTCTAAATATCCTAACAAAAAGGGTGAGGAAAGAACAGAAGGGCACATGAGAGGAAGGAGGCCAAGAGGGATGAGAAGTTGAGCAAAGGAGACGGGCAGGGTAAGTGTCCAAGAAGGGGTCGAGGGAAGCCACAGGAGGTTCTATACAAAATCCAAACTAGACCATAGGAAAATAAAATATCGAAACCAATATACTGCCAATGTATTCCAACAGAAATACCAATGACTAACTGTATACAGGCTTACCATGATTAACCCCGGTGGAGTGAAAGGATTAGAGCTTCGGTTGGTGTCCTTTCGGGTACCTGATATAACTTTCAGAGGCGGGAAAATCTGCATTCACATCAGCATAATTATCTCAATGGCCATCCTCAGCCACCATCCCTGCAATATAATAATTCTCCTCTATGACTGCTTCGCTACCATATTTAAGCTCAAGTGAGACTGGTGTGACGTGGGGGGTTGAGAGGTGGTGGCATGAGCCTCGGCCACATGCCTCTCATGCCCTTCCCCACTTGCGTCGATGATCACCCATTGTGGGGAAATGGAGTCCTACTCCTGAATGCTGATGAGTGTCTCTCTAGTGGTTGCAACTACATAAGATCTTACCGGAGATCCAAGGTTTTGTTGTTTTCCTCAACCCCGTGGTTTGAAAGTATGTCAACTAATTTGTTGCCAGTTCTTCTTATATGGCTCATTTGAACTATAGAGAAGGTGGAGAGCAGATCTCTCAGCTATTCTTTTATCCAATCCAAGCTCCAATGTTTGGATATTTGTTGAGTGGGGTCCCATTGCAAAGCTTATTCACAGTCTTTATGATGATTTGTGAATCACCTTCTATAATTAAGCCTCTCGAGGAATGTCTTCTAGAAATGGTAATCCCTGTGAGGAGTGCATGTAGTTCAACCACATTGTTGGTGGTTCTGCCTATAAATTCAGAGTAGATATGAAGGATCCCCCCCATCTCTGATCTAAAAACACCACCAATTCCAGCAGATCCCAGGTTTCCTTTAGAGGCCCCATCAAAGTTGAGCTTTAAAAAAGGAGAAGCACGGGGATACCAGGACGAGGGAATAACTGCCTTAGGTTGAGGAGGTTTAGACAAAGTAATCAAAGGCGAGAGACTAAAATCCCAGGATTGAAGGATGTTGTGTTCGATTGGAGAGCAAGAAAGAGATTCAGGGGTCCACGGGGTAATGAGAACAGTCTCCAGAATATTGGATTTGATGGTGAGGCACACTTTCTATAGGGTGAGAGTCTCATGATTGAATATCCTTCTATTCCTTTCTTTCCAAATGTTCCAGAGGGTGAAATCAGGAAATATCTTCCAAAGTCTATTAATAATAGGGTTGATGAAGGGATTAGGATGCCAGTCTTGGAGAGTATCATTGATACTGTTTATCTTTCTATCCGACCTTCTAAAGAGACAATATCCCTAGTCCCAGATACTATTGGAAAACCTGAAATGGTTTAGAAGATGTTCTTTATATTCCTCCTCCTGCCCACATAGAACACATTTGGAGGGACCTATGAAGCCTCTCTTGAGTAGTTGGTCCCAAATGAGTTATTTTCCATGCACCGTTAGCCAGAGGAAGGTTCATATTTTTGACCAAAGAGGGGAGTCCCGAACCCTTCCCCGTATAAGATCCTTTGTGGGAGTTGCATGAGAAGAAGCTAGCTGATAAGCTTATTTGACAGTAAATAATCCTTTAGGCTTTTCTCCCCATCTCAATTTTTCCAAAGAATAGTGTATAAGGATTTGCCTTTACTGCGGGTTCTCCCAAAAATCAGAGTGATCTTGAATTGGGTTCCGATCAAGCCATGCCTCTTTGGGGAGCCAGACTCTCCATTTATTTCAATTAGGAGTTTTTATCCAATACTGAGCTACTGTGAGTTTGTTCTCGTTCTGCATTTTGGTTTGCAGAGATCAGAAATTGATGTTTGGATGTAGAGGAGGCAACTGCTTCTGGGAATATTCCCAAAATAAGGCAGTGCTCGCAAAATAGGGAATATTCACACTTGTTAATGAGTTTGATATGTGTTTTCTGCCAGAGTAATCATTGTGACAAGTGTTATGATTTTAGGTAAGGAATCATTTGGGTAAGTTGCGGCGGTTTGGAAGTTATGAGATACAGAGTAGTGGAACCTTAATAATTATCCATGATGAGGAAAATTCACCACTATCTACGCATCTCCTGAAACGCATGAAGACCATAGAAGTCGTGGCAAAGATTTGGCAGTTTGTAATCGAAGATTGAAGAAGGTCGGTAATTTAGGGCTTTCCAGGGTAACTGTTTGGTACTGTCGTGGCAGTCATAGAAAGACTTAGGAATAAAATTGGACACCTGAGAAGATAGGAAAATATGTTTCTAGCAGCTGAATCCACTTTCAGACAGGTATGAGACAAATTACTATCATATTCCATGTATTCGGGTTCACATTGACAGAAAATTAGTTATGGAGTTTAACTAAGAATGCTAGCATACAAACTCAATTGTTGCTCAAAGTTGAATTTTCTCTGTCAATAGAGTTAAGATACTTATCAGTTTGAGAGATAAAATTCAGTTCAGGGGTTTAGTTTTCTCAACATAGGATTGACTGTTAAAATTGCCAAGATTTGAATAGATTTAAGTTCTTTATTGAAGGAAGTAATTTTTAAGTTCAGTTATCCAAAATGAAGAGGAGTGGGAAAACAAACAGAGCTGAACCCTCAAATATGTCTTGGGTTCAAGCTTTCCCTGACTGTGCAAGATTATTTTTAGAAGCAGGATGGTTAATCTTTTTTGAGAAGATTGATGGATATCACACAGAGGTCTGATATAAGTTTGCTCAAGGATTGGATAAAGATATTGTTACTTTTAACACCTTAAAGATTGAATTGACCAGAGAACTAATAGCAGAAGCTACATGGATCCCTGATGAAGGTGAAGATTGGTTCAAAAAAATACCTTTTACCTTTGATTCACAGAATTATTTGCTTCCAGATGTTGTTGTAGACTGGGGTAAAGGAGTACATATCCAGAAGTTCAAACCAGAGTGGAGAAAACCAATAAAAATTCTGCAAAGTTATATAACTTGTGAAGGAAGATTTGAATTTGTATTTAAGTATCATTTCAGGTCTTTGCAGCATCTTAATCATGAAGCAAAGATGAACCTTCCTTTCTTTTTTCTTAAAAGTCTACAAAATATGTCCAACAGGGTGAAGGAGCATCAAGACCATACTAAACAGTCTGCATTTCATCATGGTCTAATAAAGCTAATCATAAGCACTGTGCTCCAAAAGAAGGAAAAAACATGGGATTATTTTCTATTATGTTCTGGGTTTCAATTTGAGAAAGAAGACCAAGCTCAAAAAAGGAAGCTTAATAAAGGACATAATTTAGTCAAGAAAATGAAGAAAAAGGTCATAGTCGAGATAAAAGAAGATACTATACCAGGAAAGCCTGTGACCCAAAAGGATGAAAATGTTGAAGATGAACAACAGACTAATATTGAAGAAGTAAACCAGGAAGTAAATGAAAGTTTGATAAAACAGGAACAAGTCTCTATGGGAGTATAGTCAGAAGATAAAGAAAATCCATTGTTAGATGAAGCTAGGGTTGACATTGAACAGGCTTTACAGAAACAATCTGAAGAAGGGGTAATGTCACGAGGGATTAAAAGAAAGGTAGTTCAGCTAGCCTCTATCAAACATCAAGGAAAAAATTTGAGCATGCTAGGGGAGATTGGGGTAGGTTGGAGGCCTAAGACCAGACCCAAGAATAAACTCAGATTGAATATGAAAAAATTGCTAAACCCTAAACTAGCTTAGAAGAAAATTACAATGATAGAAGACTCTTCATCCCAAGAAGAGTTAGAAGAGAATGAAGATTTAAGTGTAAAGGAGATGAAGGGTAAGAAACAGATTATTTCAAAAGACAAGTTAGCTTTCACTGAAACCAAAATTTCAGAAATATTTAAGGAAGTTTGAAAGAAAGTAGTCTTATACCATGATCAAGATGTTTCAAAGAAGCAACATTCAGTCATAACAAGTTTTTGTGCAGAGAAAGAAAAGGTTGCAGGACCATCAGCCCAATGCAGTTTTGAAGTTAATGAATCTCCAGGGGTTCCTGTAGCTATGACAGAGCAGCTGGAGGAGGATGAAGAGATTTTTAAGAAATTGAAGATCCCTTGGATTCCAGAAGAAATGCATCCAGTTTCAGAAGGGAAGTGCATTGATTCAGAGAATGATAATTTGCAGAGAAGTATTAAACAGTACAAATATTAGATAGAATACCCACATGAAACAAATGAGGGGTTAGTAGTTGCTAACAGAAGACTAAGAGAATATTTGGAGGAAGTAAATAGCCATTATCAAGAGTTAATTACAGTTTCTAAGTAAGCTTTGAAAAGGAAAAGACAAACACAAAGTCTGTATGCAGAATTGAAGCAAACCATTCCAGACCTAACACAAAAAAATAAGGAGCTTTCAAAAAGAGTTGAGGACCTAGAAGCTGATCATCATCAAAAAGAAAGAAGACTCAAGCTTTGGAAGGGATAGCTCTTTTGGAAGAGGTTGCTAAGGATTTGTAAAATGCTTTAAAAATAGTGGTTATTAGTTAGTCTTTGAAAAAGTTAGTTTAATATGTATGACTCTATTTTTATTGAGTAATTCGATAGTATGACCTAAAAAGCAGTTTTTTTTCAATTATGTAATTGTTTTTGAAAAACTGAGATAAAAGTAAGATTGAAGAAAGATTGGGGGTTCGAAATTTTTTGTACAAAGGGAGGCTTACAAGCTACTATTTACAGAGCTAAGTTCAGAAACTCTTATGTATTTTTGATGACTGATTATGACATATATGTAAACTATAAGCCCATTTTACTCTATTTGTTGGTTTGTGTAATCACTCAGTTGATATATTCATTTCTTGTTTGAGGTTATTATTCATGAAATGCTTGTTAAATGTGGATGAAATTCAGTGTTGTTCTTAATGTTTATGATTTATGTTTCATATATTATGCATCTCAGTCCTTCATTGTTACATGATTTAGTGTTTGTCTTAGCCTGATGAGATTTGACCCTCTTGTTATCAAATTGTACAACCAAAACCCTAAACAAACCTATTTTTCTTAGTTTGATTTATTGAGATTGTGTTGGCTTGTTCTTTAGTAGTCTAAGAACAATTTCTGGCACTAACATATTTGGCTTCATTGCCGGGGACGAAGCTGAAAGCCTACTTTCCCTAGGTTACTCATCCTTCAACTAGTTCTGAGAGGTGGACTTGAACCAACAAATTTTTAAAAGACTACATTTCACCAAATATTTCACAGTGGCTACTAAAGGAGTTGGAACAAGAAGTAGACCTAGTTCACCTTTATAACTGGGTGTCTTAGACCCAGAGCAAATTCTGAAAGCAACTAGGAAAATCAAAAGGTCTCAGTCATCTCCAGCTTTATGTAACCCTGACCAAATAGACTTATGGTCACCTTTTTCTGTTTCAAAGGAAGAGGAACAAGATTCATCCTGGTTGAAACCTACTATCCCTGTCACTAATTTTCATATTTTTACTGATCCTCAGTACTTCAAGAAAGCAAAAACCTTATCTCTTGGAAAAATCCATTTATTTCATCTCAAAGTTGGTAAGAGTCCTTTTCAGCCAAGTCCTAGTCAAGGTTTTCCTTCATCTAAACCAATCAATCTAAATATGGCAGCCCAAAATCAACCATTAGATATGATGGATCGAATGGTGGCAGCTAGGTATGCACCTCTTGTTTTACCTCAGCCCTTGAATGCTCTCCGTAGTGGAGATTACCAAAAATATTTACCTAGGTTTAATGGACAAGGTGAGACCACAGCTGAGGAGCATTGGGATGTTTTTCTCAGCTATGCAAATAATCATAATATCGAGGAAAAATATTGGTGGATGAGGATGTTCATACAGAGTTTGGATGGAGAGGTCAGAAGATGGTTCAAAGAGTTACCAGCAAACTCTATTACTATAATAGAAGAGCTTCAAGATCTTTTCATGAGACAATGGGGTGATACTAAGGATCACACATATTACATTACAGAGTTCGGAGCTCTAAGAAGGAAGAAAGATGAAACTATAGCTGATTTCTCTAAGAGGTTCAATAAAATGTATGGTAGAATCCCGACAGATATAAAACCTTCTAAAAATTCTGCAAAACTCACTTATGCTAATGCTTTTGATCATGAGTTTTCCCTACTTTTGAGAGAAAGAAGACCTGTTACTTTACTTAATATGCAAGAGTCAGCATTATAAGTGGAATCTAATATTCTTACTTCTAATAGATTGAAGGGAAACTCAACTCAACAAGTTTATGACATAAAGGGTAAGAAAGAGGCAGCCCCAGTGGTTTCAACATCACACTCTACAGATGGTAAGATTGATGAGATGGCAAAACTAGTGAAAATCCTAACAGCAAAGCTAAACAAATTGGAATTAGAGAAAAATTCAAATAAGCCTGTTCAAGAGGGAGACAATGTTGATGTATATGTAACTTCAGAATGTATTTCACTTGTATTTCTTATGTATTGTAACCCAATATTTATTCTGAGATGTACTTGAGTCATGTCATGCCCCGATGTTCCTATCGGGAGGTTCTATAATGTAAACAAGTCATGTCAAGTCATTGTGGGTAACCCTCCTATTGGTCAAGGGTTAAACTCCCCGCAGTTTTGGGGCACTAGGGTTATTAGACTCTCCTAGAGAGGTCAGCCCTAGTAAGGGTTTAGTCAAGTAGGGAATTAGTATAAATAGAGAGCTGGCCTCTCTATTTAACACACATCTCATACACACTCAAGTGTATCACATAGTTGAGGAAGGAGAAGACATTGGGGCTAGACAAAAAGAGGTTACTGTTGTCGGGAGATCACCTTACTGTTTTGAGGTTCTACTTTTGGTGTTGATTCTATCTCTGAGGAAGTTGCGGGGTTTTCACCATTTATGGTTTCCCCGAGGATAAACACTGTGTTCATTGTCTCTTGTGTTTGATTGTTGTGCTTGTTATTCTCTCAGTTAAAGATCATAATATAATGCTAGCTTAATGATACAAATCTAACATGGTATCAGAGCTAACCTGAGAAGAAGACACTGTGCAGCTGCGGAAACTAGGGCTTACTACTTTGTGGATCTTCCTCCATAGATTTTCAGCAAAATAAGGTTGGATTAAATCTCCTCCTTAGGGCGCATCTTTTTGTCGAAGCAGAATCCAATTCTGAGGTTTTTCAGTTTTGGACCCGACACTATTGCAGAAAATTAGGGATTTTCACAGAAGATGAATTTTTCAGTGAGCCCAGGCTTGGATTGATTTCCTCCCCAAAATTGAAGTTAGGGATCAAATTCAAAGCATTTGGTCAGACAAAACTCTAGAGAAGAAAAACCCTAATCTGCTACTGAACCAGCACTGCACTATTTCGGCTCCAAATCCAAATCTGACATCTTGACCTGGTAAGATCTAAATCTTTTGTATTTCCATTTGAGGTTCTCACTTAATATGTCTCATCATACCAAGCTTGATGAAAAGCTTGAGGGAGATGATAACTTCCGAGCCTGGAAGTATAGGATCTCCCTAGTCTTGGAAGAAAATGAGTTGGACTCCTATATCAATTAGGACGTTCGAATCCCAGAGGGAGATGAGGCTAAGGCCTTACATAAGAAGAAGTTGGTTATGGAAAAGAGGATTATTGTTGATCCAATCAAGGAGCACCTCATACCATAGGTGTCCTCCCTCAAGACACATAAAGCTATGTTTGATGCCCTAACCAAATTGTTTGAAGGGAAGAACATAAATTAGAAAATGACTCTGAGAAACCAATTGAAGAATGTAAAGATCCATAATACTGAGACCATCCAGTCTGAATTTACAAGGGTATCTTAGATCAAGGAACAGCTGGAAGCAATAGATGAAGAAGTGGAAAATGTAGAGATTATGATAACCACCGTGAATGGTCTCCCTAGATCATGGGACTCTTTCATTCAAGGGATCTGTGCCAGAAAGAAGTTAGTCAAGTTCAGTAAACTATGGGAAGAATACTCTCAAGAAGAAGCTCGGATAGCAGCTCGAGAAGAAAAGATGGGAAGTGAAGATCAAGCTCTCACAACCCACACCAAGAAAATCAGAAAGAGCCATCATCACTCCAAAGGTAATATCTCACACTCTAGAAGAGATCTGTCTACCATTAGATGTTACACTTGTGATGAGAAAGGTCACATATCCAAATTATGCCCTGATAAAGGGAACTTAAAGAAGAAGAAGGAAAACAAGAGAAGACATCATGCTCATGCTGCAGAGGATGATGAACCTTCTACAAAGAGAATCAGACAAGAAAGTGATTCTTCAAGTGATGAAGAATATGTGTTGATCTCCGCTCTCACAGGAACTGTTTCACATGGAAGCAATGATTGGCTCATAGACAGTGGTGCTTCCAAGCACATGACAGGTTTCAAAGAATCATTTGTGAAACTATCTAAACATGAATCACCTCACAAGGTGAAACTTGGGGATGACTACCAGTATCCAATAAAAGGTAGTGGTGAATCCTCCTATAAACTAGACTCTAGAAAGTCTATGAAGATGAAGAATGTATTATTTGTTCCAAGACTAAAGAAGAACCTCCTCTCCATATCTGCATTGGATGCAAAAGGAATGAGGGTTGATTTCGTAGATGGCCAAGTTCTTATGTGGCCAAAGGGAAAGACTTTTGAGGATGCAATAGTGATTAGGGAACAAGAAGGAGGTCTATACAAATTGAAGGGCCAACCAGAACAAGCTTTGGTGCATGACACAGTAGAGCCAAATGAACTTTGGTACAGAAGGCTTGCACATGTGCATTACAGAGCACTACCACTTGCAAGAGAAGCTGTTGAAGGTCTTCTAGAAATTAAAGCAAAACATGAAGGGGTCTGCAAAGGATGTGCGAAAGGAAAGAACACAAAGAAGACATTTCCAAGTAGCGAGAGCAAAGCTAAAGGAATCTTGGAAATCATCCACTCCGATGTGTGCGGACCAATGTCATCAAGTTCACTAAGCGGGTATGTATACTATGTTTCTTTTAATGATGACTTTTATAGGAAGACATGGATTTACTTCATGAAGAACAAAGACGAAGTATTCAGCAAGTTCAAGGAATTCAAAGCCTTGATTGAGAACCACACTGAAAAGAAGATCAAGACTTTTCGATCAGATAATGGTGGAGAATTCACATCAAATGAATTCAAAGAATTATGCAAAGACTCAGGGATTAAGAGGGAGTTGTCCACCCCATATAATCCACAACAGAATGGGATTACAGAAAGGAAGAATAAAACCATCATGGAAACTGCAAGAGCCATGTTTCATGATCAAGATCTTCCTATGCATCTTTGGGCAGAAGCAGCCAGAACAATGTTGTATGTACATAACCGTACTCTGCACAGAGTACTCAAGAACAAGACTCTTGAAGAAGTCTTCTCCGGCAAGAAACCAGAAGTCAGCCATCTCAGAATATTCTGCTGTTGTACATACACATTCCAAAAGAGAAGAGGAAAAAATTAGATCCTTTAGGAAAGAAGGGTATATTTGTGGGATACTCCGAAAGCTCAAAGGCCCTACAGAATATACTTTCCATGGTTCAAGAAGATTGACATTAGAAGAGATGTAACATTTGATGAAGATTCAGCCTACATCAAATCCAGAAAGAGACCTGCTGAAGAACCTGAAGAAGCAGAAGCACCCAGAATTCATGATACAACCATGAACGAAGAAACTCAAGAAGAAGATCGAACGTTTGAAGAACCACAAAGACCTGTAGATCCACCTCAGGAGAAGAATCATCACAAGAGGAAACCTGCTTGGGTACGAGAAATTGTCCAAGGTGCGGAAAGATATGGGGCTCCAGAAGAGAATCACAAAGAAAGAAAGAGGACCAGATCCTGCTTCGGGTATGTAGCATTACTATGTGATTTCATCAATAAAGAACCTTCCAATTATGAAGAAGCGGCAGAACGAAAAGAATGGAAGGATGCTATGATCGAAGAATATCAATCGATCATGAAGAATGATGTCTGGGAAGTTGTTCCAAGACCAGAAGGGAAGTCAGTTGTAACTTCCAAATGGATCTACAAGATTAAGCATGCTGCAGATGGTAGCATAGAGAAATATATAGCAAAATTTGTTGCTCATGGTTTCTCCCAGAAAGAAGGAATAGACTATGAAGAAACCTTTGCACCTGTAGCCATATACACTTCCATCAGATCGGTACTTGCTCTGACTGCAGTGATGAAATGGAAGATACACCAAATGGATGTCAAGACTGCTTTCTTGAATGGTGAAGTGGAAGAGGAAGTGTATGTGGAGCAACTACTCGGTTTTGAGACACATGACAAAGAATCTCATGTGTGCAGATTGAACAAAGCCCTGTACGGCTTGAAACAGGCACCCAGGACATGGTATGACAGAATTGATAGCTTTCTATCCAGTTTGGGCTTTACCAAGAGTAAAGTAGATTCCAACCTTTACTACAAGATTGAAGATGGAAACCTAGTGATGCTCCTACTATATGTAGATGATCTGTTTGTAATAGGTATGGATGGGTTGATTGCTGATACGAAGAGAAAGCTTGTTGCCGAGTTCGAAATGAAGGACTTGGGTATGATGCATTATTTTCTAGGTATGGAGGTGTGGCAGAATACAGATGGAATCTTCCTTGGACAAGGGAAGTATGCAGTAGATATCCTGAAGAGATTTGGGATGATGGACTATAAGGCATTAACCACACCTATGGCATCAAACTTGAAGCTATTGAGTGATGCTTCATCAGAGTCAGTTGATGCCACGATGTATCATCAGAGGATTGGGTCCTTGATGTACCTGACAAACACGAGACCAGATATTTGCTTTGCTATGAATACCTTGAGCCAATTCTTGACAGATCCAAGACATGTTCACCTGATTGCTGCAAAACATATTTTGAGGTACCTGAAGGGTATGGTTGATTATGGGTTCAAGTATAAGACTGATCAAAGGATTAACCTATAGGGTTATGTTGATTCAGATTGGGTAGGCAGTGCCATCGATAGGAAGAGAACTTCAGGGTGTTGCTTTAGTATGGGATTAGGTGTGATCTCTTGGTTTAGCAGGAAGCAATCCTGTGTGGCACTGAGTACAACTGAAGAAGAATATGTTGTAGCCTGTTCAGCTAGTTGTGAGGCAATATGGCTGAGGAAGCTACTGTCTGATTTATTTGATCTCCAGTTAGATGCTACTTGTATATACTGTGACAACCAGAGTTGTGTGAAGTTGTCAGAGAACCCGGTGTTCCATGACAAGTCAAAGCATATCGAGATCAAGCATCACTATATCAGGGATATGGTGCATAGAGGAGCAGTGAAGCTCCAGTATGTTGCAACGGACGAACATATAGTTGATGTGTTGACTAAGCCATTGGCTACGGTGAAGTTTGAGTACTTTAGGGAGAAGCTTGGTGTTCTCCAGATCGATATTCCTCCCAAGAGGAAGTGATGAGTCCGTGATGTGCCCTTCTGACATGGTGAGAGGATTGGTTCCTTCCATGGTCAGATGTAAGTACTGTGCCCTTCTGACATGGTGAGAGGATTGGTTCCTTCCATGGTTGGATGTAAGAGCTGTGACATGGTGAGAGGATTGGTTCCTTCCATTGTTAGATGTATGTGATGATCCCACATCCAACATGAAAAAGGGTCGGCTCTGTGAAGACACATCTAGTATGAAAAAGGACTAGCTCTATGTAGATCCCACATCCAATATGAAAAAGGACTAGCTCTGTGAAGACTCATCTAGTATGAAAAAGGACTAGCTCTGGGTAGATCCCACATCTAGTATGAAAAAGGACTAGCTTTGTGAAGACTCATCTAGTATGAAAAAGGACTAGCTCTCGAGTAGATCCCACATCTAGTATGAAAAAGGACTAGCTCTGTGAAGACTCATCTAGTATGAAAAAGGACTAGCTCTGTGTAGATCCCATATCTAGTATGAAAAAGGACTAGCTATGTGAAGACTCATCTAGTATGAAAAATGACTAGATCTGGGTAGATCCCACATCTAGTATGAAAAAGGACTAGCTCTGTGAAGACTCATCTAGTATGAAAAAGGACTAGCTCTGGGTAGATCCCACATCTAGTATGAAAAAGGACTAGCTCTGTGAAGACTCATCTAGTATGAAAAAGGACTAGCTCTGGGTAGATCCCACATCTAGTATGAAAAATGACTAGCTCTGTGAAGACTCGTCTAGTATGAAAAAGGACTAGCTCTGTGTGATTATACATCCAGTATGAAAAAGGACTGGCTCTGTAGATGTACATCTAGCATGAAAAAGGGTTGGCTCTGTAGAACTTCCTGTGATGAGAAGAATCAAGAGATAGCACCCGTGATGATTCAGTGATGATCCAGCAGTGATAATCCAGATTGAGTGATGATCTAGATCTAGTGATGATCCAGATCCAGTGATGATCCAGATCCGATGATGAAGATGACTTGAAGATGAAGATGACTTGAAGATGAAGATGACTTGAAGGTGACGAGGTCTCGATGATGATCTAGATGATACAGAGAAGAAGACTTGTGCTGAAAATTATGTCGAAAGAATACCTTCCTAGTTAAGAGGGAGTGTTGGTGTATATGTAACTTCAGAATGTATTTCACTTGTATTTCTTATGTATTATAACCCGATGTTTATTCCGGGATGTACTTGAGTCATGTCATGCCCCGATGTTCCTATCGGGAGGTTCTATAATGTAAACAAGTCATGTAAAGTCATTGTGGGTAACCCTCCTATTGGTTAAGGGTTAAAGTCCCCACAATTTCGGGGCACTAGGGTTATTAGACTCTCTTAGAGAGGCCGGCCCTGGTAGGTTTTACTCAAGTAGAGAATTAGTATAAATAGAGAGTTGGCCTCTCTATTTAACACACATCTCATACACACTCAAGTGTAGTGCATAGTTGAGGAAGAAGAAGACACTGGGGCTAGACAAAAAGAGGTTACTGCTGTCGGGAGATCACCTTACTGTTTTGAGGTTCTACTTTTGGTGCTGATTCTATCTCTAAGGAAGTTGCGGGGTTTTCACCATTTATGGTTTCCCCAAGGATAAACACTGTGTTCATTGTCTCTTGTGTTTGATTGATGTGCTTGTTATTCTCTCAGTTAAATATCCTAATATAATGCTAGCTTAATGATAAAAATCTAACAGACAGAAACCCTAATAATCCAAGTCAATTCAGAAGACAGTTTGTACCTCGTTTCATTCCCAGAGAGAGAAGAAATAATGACATACAACGAGAGAGGAGAGAAGCTGAGGATCAAAAGGTGCCACCCCCACTTCAGAATAATGTTACTGATGAGGGAGAAATAGAAGAAGAAGAATTTTTTGAGGATCCAGATCAAGACATGAATTATTTTGGAGAACAGTTGACTGAAGGTTTTGTGACTGAGGAGGATTTTTTAAACTCTGAATATTATGATGCAGATGTTTTTGAAATAGAAAATGAGTTAAACCTTGAAGTAACTGCTGATATATATAAGTCTGATCCAAAGAAAACCCTAAATTCAAGATCAGGGCCAAAACAGGTGGTTCAAAATCCTAAAAAGAAGGTAATTATGCCTCCTAAACTGCAGTCTAATCCAGTATTAGAAAAGAAACAGAATCAGGATAAACAAAAGAAGGTTATTGAAGTTGAAGAAGTGAATAAAAGTATGCAGAATTTTAATATTGAAAATGAATTGTGCAAAATTAAAATCCCCATGCCTTTCACTAAGTTGATAAAAAATCCTTCTTACAAAAATTCAGTTTTGAAAATGATTGGTTCAGCAAATAGTCAAGTACCCTCTGACACAGTAAATTTACAAGAGGAAAATCCTAAAAATTTTATTGGATCAACTTTGGCAGAAAAAACTGAAAATGATGCAAATGCATCTCCTCCTTTTTACATCACATTAACCATTCATGAGCAGATGATACATAATTGCCTTTTGGATTCAAGAGCATCTCATAATCTAATGCCAAAAGCAGTCATGGAGGCTTTAGGGTTGAGCATAACAAAACCTTATCATGACTTGTATGCTTTCGATTCTCGAGCTGTAAAATGTTTAGGAGAGATAAAGGATATGGTGGTTAGTTTAGCTCAGCTACCAATGAAAAGCGTTATTATGGATGTAGTAGTGGCGGATATCACACCTAAGTTTGGAATGCTCCTTTCTAGATCTTGGGCCAAGAAGGTAGGTGGAACTCTACAGATGGACTTAACATATTGAACCATTCCTGTCTTTCGAGGTGAGAACAGAAGGTTGTATAGAGAGTTACAATTTGCTTATATTGTGACTGATGACAAGAATCCTACAAATCATCCATTGTATGATGTTGAAAAGGATTTGGGTACCTGTAGGTTGCACTTTAGTGATGATAATAATGCTGCTGGTATATTACAGGTTGAAAAAGAAAAATCAATCAAATGCACTAGGGAACAGGAGGATGAACTTTGGCAAATGTATTTTGATGGATCATCATCTAAAGAAGGTGTTGGAGCAGGAGTTGTTCTGATATCTCTTGGTGGTGAAGCGGTAAGATCAATGTACAAGTTAGAATTTATTACCACTAATAATACAACAGAGTATGAGGCTCTGTTGTTAGGTTTGAAAGCTGTAAAATATTTAGGTATTCAGCAAATCTTTGTGTATGGCGACTCCGAGTTGGTTGTTCAGTAAGTAAGGAATAACTATCAAGTAAAGCAAGATTTGCTAAAAGTGTACAGGAATGAAGTTTGGGATATGATAGACAATTTCTTTGTGGCTTTTAATATCTCTTATATTCCTAGGGATCATAACCAAACTGCTAATTCTCTTGCCCTAGCAGCCACGCATTTCAGGATTCCTAAAACAACACAGCTGAAGTATCCTATTGAAGTTAGGTACAGACCTTCTGTGCCTAATAATATAAAGAAATGGAGAGTTTTTGAAGATGATTTTGAGATAAAAAGGTTTTTAGAGCTGACAGGTGAGTTTTCTAATTCCTTAATTGACCAAGAACAGGATGATGAAACTGAACATATTGAAGGTGTTGCAGAAAATGAAATTGCAGGTCACAGGATCATTGAGCTGAAAAGTAATTTTATTCCTAAGGGTCTGGTGCCTTTGGAGATAATATTTTCGAAGGATGATCCTCCTTTAAAACCAGCAATGCAGTCTATTAATCTGTCACAGTAATCTAGGGACTAAACACAAGTCTCATCAAAGATTAATAACAATAAGGCATGAAAATGGTGTAATTGTGTTACAAAATGAGTAGCCGCTCTGTATATTCACAAAAAGAATGATTAATACAATACATGATCATGTTGCAAGAGTGAATGACAAAGTAATTCGAATTCCTAAGGAGGTCATTTGAATTGAATGAGTGAGTCTAGCTTAACTGAGTGTAAGCCATAGTCAACACTCAAGTTAACCACTGATCAAAACCCTAATTGACTCAACTAAGCCCTAACTGAAGTTGGAGTGCAATATATGACTGAGTCTTAACTGAAATAGACTAGACACATGTCACAACAAGACAACCATCAAGTGGCAGCACTTCAATGACTCCAATGAACCCCGATGAGGTTAACTGAAGTGTGACTGAACATCAGAAGTGGTTGGAGGCACCCTTGTTGACTCCATTTCATTAAATAATCATTAAATATTCAATTTAATTAAGGAAGGTGCCTTCACTGCCCTGTTTAACTGATTGTAACCATAAGTTAGCAATATGGTGCATTAATGACACTCAAATCTCCCCTAGAGTGCTCCAGTTAGCCTCCTCGAATGTAGGAGAAGGCTAAGTTAGCCTCCTTGACTGAAGGTAGGCATGGATGTGATCTAGCTGATGTCATCTAGTGCTCCTTTGATGTTAATTAAGTCAATAATACTTAGGATAGTGGTTTAACTAGGCCAAATTGACCAAAATGAGTGTGTAAGGTGGTAAATGTCTCCAACACCCCCCCTTAAGCTATACTCAGGAGGAGTTAGAAAACATAAAATGCATAAAAAATGCTAGGGCCCCAGCAACAAAGGCCATAGGTCACCCTGTACAATAAAGTAACTTCTTAATATAACCAAGGAAACGGGGAAAACCTCATGGGAAAAATACCCCCACTCAAACTAAGCAGTAAATCAAGAATTTTTTGGTTCTTCTATGCAGCAGCATCTTGAGACTGTGCATGTGAACCTATGCATCCAAACTAAATGAATATGTCTAGAGGAATCTTCCACTTTGGAAGAAGAACAATGCACTCAACTAAATCAGAAATATAAATAGTTGCATGGTGAAAACTGGACCCATGTAGAGCAGCTAAAATCATCTGAAGAGAGAGCAAAGGTTCTTGAGGATTCGAACCATGTGTGGAACACTCAAGAAACTGATATGTTGTAGCCTTGAACAACAAACCATGAGTGGTAAAATCAGCCCCAATTCTTAGGAGCAAGTGTCCAAGCAGATGCAGAATGTCTTCCTCTTTGCTAGTTCTGTGAGGAGATGAGCATGTGACCAAAGGTAGAGAAGCCCTGGGACTGTGGAGAGCGAATGCTTGAGCTCCATAATCTGATATAGCTTCAGAAATAGCTAATGATTCACAAAATAAAATATCAGCAACCTCATATGAGAAAACTAACACCAAATCCCCATCAGCAGTTTTGAAGAGAAAGTGCGGTACTTGATTTTTCACATTGGAATTGGTGAGAGAAGCTACAAGCATGATTGAAGTCTCTTGGATTTTAAAATATGAACCAAATAATATCAGATCAGAAAGTAAATCAGATCTAAATAAGTTCACAACATATCCAAAACTGTGAAATGAAATCAAATCCCCAACAACAGTTTTGTAGGAGACTTGCGGTACTTGTTTCTTCACACTGTTGATGAGAACAGCTACAAGCAATACTGAAAGATTATGAATTTGATATATTAAACCAAGAAATATCAGATCAGATATAAATAACATCATATCAGATCTAATAAGGTTAATATCATATTCAAATAAATGGTTAACCGAGACGGTGGATGCACAGCTTTCTTTTTCTTCAAAATTCTGAATTTTGGTGCATGCAATCCTGCAGGAATTTGCTAGAAGATCTAGATCATGGGGAGCTAATGGATCACTCTGGTAATCTGATATTTCTTCCAAAATATCCAAGGTATCACATATTTTCATACCAGCAGCAACATTAGAGGAATAAAAATCAAGTTTCTCTTCACTTTCGGAAGCAATTACTGGTAAATTTTGCACAGAATTCAAAGAAAAATCACCGGTGAATGTTTGCATGGAAGTGCAACAGTATTTTTCTTCAATATCAGAGATTCGAATGTCTTCTTCTGTTTCAGCAATATGAGGATATGAGATATCAGAGATCTCATGAACTTCTAGAGCATCAGGAGAAGGAGTCACTACATGGAGACTTTCTTCAATTCGAATTGACTGTGTAGAAGATTCTACTTCATCTTCATCTTGAACAACTTCATCAGAGAGAGTAGAGGCCGAGACTTTTGAGTAAAGAACTCTTGTGGTGCTAGATGTGATATCCAAAGTGTTATTATGATCCTCATTGTGCTTTCCAAAGGTTCTGTCCAATTTTGTCCAGAGATCCTCTGGGTATTCAACAGAACCAATAAGGTAGCGTAAGCTAGGAGAAAGGGCCAGACATATTGCTCCAAAAGCTCTATCACCGTCATTTAGCCAGTCATTCTCATTCTCATAAGACTCTTTTCCAAGTCTAATAGACACCTCATAGAGACCTTTTCTCTTTAGAGATGCAATCATTTTCAACTTCCATTCTGAATAGCTTGTGAATGGGGTGAGAAGAGGGACTCATGAGTCCATTCGAAGTTGTACCTGTTAAAAAATGCAAATCACAACAAAAAAGGGCACCGTAAGGTCGAACAACCTGCACATTTTAGGCTTTCATCACACCCAGCATAGTTGATCAAGCAAGCTTGATTAACAATTTCCTTACTTGGGGTATTAAGTGGTAAGCCTTGGCTTCTGGTGCAATGCTGGAATTTTGAGCTTTGATCAATTTTCATGCAAGATCTCTCAAAAAACTTGTTTTTGAGAGATCTGAGCTTCGTCCTACCGTGAGCTCTGATACCATATTAATCTGTCACAGTAATCTAGGGACTAAACACAAGTCTCATCAAAGATTAATAACAATAAGGCATGAAAATGGTGTACTTGTGCTACAAAATGAGTAGCCGCTCTGTATATTCACACAAAGAATGAGTAATACAATACATGATTATGCTACAAGCATGAATGACAAAGCAATTCGAATTCCTAAGGAGGTCATTCGAATTGAATGAGTGAGTCTAGCTTAATTGAATGTAAGCCACAGTCAACACTCAAGTTAACCACTGATCAAAACCCTAATTGACTCAACTAAGCCCTAACTGAAGTCAGAGTGCAATAAATGACTGAGTCTTAACTGAAGGAGATTAGACACATGTCACAGCAAGACAACCATCAAGTGGTAGCACTACTCCAATGAACCCCGATGAGGTTAACTGAAGTGTAACTGAACATCGGAAGTGGTTGGAGGCACCCCTGTTGACTCCAGTTCATTAAATAATCAATTTAATGAAGGAAGGCGCCTTTGCCCTATTTAACTGATTGCAACCATCAGTTAGCAATATGGTGCATTAATGACACTCAGATCACCCCTGGAGTGCTCCAGTTAGCCTCCCTGAATGTAGGAGAAGGCTTAGTTAGCCTCCTTGAATGAAGGTAGGCGTGGATGTGATCTAGCTGATGCCATCTAATGCTCCTCTGATGTTAATTAAGTCAATAATACTTAGGATAGTGGTTTAACTAGGCCAAATTGACCAAAATGAGTGTGTAAGGTGGTAAATGTCTCCAACACAGTCTTCAGAAGAAAATGTAATGGATTGTAATATTGGCACCAAGGAACACCCCAGAATAGTGAAGGTCTCAAAGGCACTCACAACAGAGCAAAGAAACAGGTACATCAAGTTATTAAAAGAGTACATTGATGTTTTTGCTTGGTCATACGAGGATTTGAAGACGTATGATACTAGTATTATACAGCATAAAGTGCCTTTGAAACCAAATGTTAAACCTTTCAGACATAAATTAAGGAGAATCAATCCTGCTTTATTCCCCATTATAGAAAAGAAGGTAAAAAAATTGTTTGATGGTAAGATTATTGTTCCCCTCCGATATTCTTCATGGGTAGAAAATCTAGTACCTGTCAGAAAAAAAGAATGGTGAAATCAGATTGTGTGTTGATTTTCAAAATTTGAATAGGTCTTCACTGAAAGATAACTATCCTTTACCAAAGATTGAAAAAATATTGTAGAAGGTGGTTGGTGCACAAATAATCTCAATGGTAGATGGTTTATTAGGGTATAACCAAATTGCAATGCACCCTGATGATAGAGAAAAGACAACTTTTACTACTCCTTGGGGTACTTTTATGTACAATAAAATGCCTTTTGGATTAATGAATGTTGGAGCTACTTTTCAAAGAGCTATGGACATAGCCTTTGTGGGAGAGAGGGATAAGTTTGTAGTGATTTATTTAGATGATATTACTATTTTCTCACAGTCTGCTGATGAGCACTTAAAACACTTAAAACAAACTTTCTTGGAATGCATAAAATATGGATTGTCTCTCAATCCCAAAAAGTCACATTTTGTTGTACAAGAAGGTAAGTTGTTGGGTCATTTGATTTCAGCTGATGGCATAAGGATAGATCCAGAAAGGGTAAAAGCTATTCTAAAAATTAGTTTACCAAGGAGTAAGAAGGATGTGCAATCTTTTATTGAAAAAATAAATTTTCTACATTGGTTCATACCAAATTTTACTGAAACCATTAAAAAAATTACAGCCATGTTGAAGAAAGATCAGGAAGTTAGGTGGACTGTACAAGCTAAGAATTCATTTGAAAAGATTAAGATAGCTCTTATGGAAGCACCAGTGCTAGTAAGTCCTGATTTTTCAAAGGAATTTTTGACTTTTTCTTTTGCATCAGAGGATACTTTAGCTGTTGTTTTATTACAGAAGAATAATGATGGACTTGAACAGCCAATTGCATTTTTTAGAAAGACCCTCAGAGACTCAGAATTGAATTACAAAACTTTGGAGAAGCAAACTTACTCATTGGTAAAAGAATTAAAGTTTTTTAGAATTTATGTTCTACATTCTAAAGTCATTGCTTATGTTCCTAATGCTGCCATTAAGGATGTATTGACTCAACCTAATAGTGAAGGAAAAAGGGGGAAATGGATTGCAAAGATAATGGAATATGATGTGGACATTAAGCCTACAAAGCTAGTGAAGGGACATGGTTTAGCTAAATTGTTAGCTTATTCAAATTGTCAAGCTTTAGGTGTTCATCTCATGGAAGAACAACCCGTACAAGAAAAATTGGAAGCCAAGCAAGAGAAGGAAATAATTATGGACCACTATGCAGAATCCACATGGTATGCAAATATTGTACATTTTCTTTTGTATTTACAATGTCCAGAACATCTAGATAAGAAAGCTGCTAGGTCATTAAAGTTGAAAACTACTAAATATTGTTTGATAGAACAACAACTGTTTTGGAAAGATCCAGGGGGTATTTTGCTTAGATGTTTGGATAAGCCAGAAATTGAAGAAGTAATCTCTGAATCACATGAAGGTGCTTGTGGGGGACATAAGTATTGGAAGGCAACAACTTATAAAATCTTGAGAGTTGGATACTATTGGCCTTCTTTATTATCCAATGTATATCAACAGGTAAGAGCATGTATCCCATGTCAAAAGTTTGTTGGCAAACACAAGTTGGTGTCTTTACCATTAAATTCTATTGCAGTGAATGCTCATTTTCAGTAGTGGGGTTTGGAATTCATAGGGGAGATAAATCCTTCTTCTTCAGGGCAGCATAAATGGATTTTGACAGCTACAGATTTCTTCACTAAATGGGTAGAAGCTATCCCCACAAGAAATGCAATAGACAAGGTAATCATAGATTTTATTCAGGAAAATATTCTTAGCAGATTTGGATGTCCCAAGAATTTATTGACTGATAATGCTCAAGCTTTTAAGTCCAAAGCTATGGTGACATTTTGTGAAAAGAATGGGATTGTTTTGAAACACTCAACACCTTATTATCCTCAGGGAAATGGGTTAGCTGATTCAACCAATAAGAGTATTATTCAGAGTATCAAGAAGTTATTGAAGCAGAATAAACAATCATGGGACTCAATTTTAAAATATGCATTGTGGGCGAACGTGATAACAATTAAAATGGCAATTGGAACTTCTCCTTTTCAACTGGTATATGGTACTGATGTAGTGTTTCCTGTTTAACTTGGTATTCCAGTGATGAAATTTCTTCAAGATAGTCAAGAAGAACCCAGTGACATTCAAAGAAGAATTTATGCACCGATAGAATTACAGCAGAAACGTGAAATAGTAGAAGAAAAAGCTCAGTTGTACAGGACAAAGATCAAAGAAAGGTTTGATAGAAAGATCAAGGAGAGCACCTTTTCAAATGGAGATATGGTTTTGAGATGGGATGCTAGAAATGAGCAGAAAGGAAATCATGGAAAGTTTGATAATCTATGGTTTGGTCCTTTCATAGTATCAAATATTCTGGAGAATAATACTTTTTTGTTACAGACCTTGAATGGTGAGGAATTGTCTAATCCAGTTAATGGACGTTTCCTCAAACATTTTTACAGCTTTTGAGGAAAACGCTTGGACTTTCATTGTATATACCGGTGTGAAAATCAGAATAAAGACTCCATGGCCCAATGGAAATTTTGCAAAGTAGCAGATAGTTCTAGTTACAACACAAAAGGCACTGATCTACAGGTTCTTGAAGCCTCACAGGGAGGACTTCATCCCGCAGCAGGAGCCAGATGTTATAGCCTGTTTTTGTTTCTCATTTCAAAGTATGTGCTTGTTTTAAAACATGGTTTTTCTTTCATTTTTAAGTTTAGACTTTAGGTTCCTTTAACTTTTTCTTTGATTTTATGCTTATATTTATTGTTGATTTCATAGGTTTTTTCAAATTTTGGGTGTACTTAGTGAAATTTATGTTTTCTAGGGGCTTGCAGGAAGTTTATATGACTTAAAGGTTCTAAAAAATGTCATAAGGTTTTATTGAAAGCCATTTAACCAAAGTTTAACTCTTTGTTGTGAGTTTTATTTTGAAAATTATTAAAACAGGTATTCTTGTAGTGCAAGCTCAGAAAAATTAAACACATGCGCTACAAGAAAATCACGCTATCTAAAAAAGCATGATTTTGGCTCAAAATTTTTGAAATTCACACTTAGGAGAGGTCATTTACACTTGTTAATGAGTTTGATATGTGTTTTCGGCCAAAGCAATCATTGTGACAAGTGTTATGAGTTCAGGCAAGGAATCATTTGGGTAAGTTGCGGTGGTTTGGAAGTTATGAGAAACAGAGTAGTGGAACCTTAATAATTATTCATGATGAGGAAAATTTGCCACTAGCTACACATCTCTTGAAACGCATGAAGACCATAGAAGTCATGGCAAAGATTTGGCAGTTTGTAATCGAAGATTGAAGAAGGTCAGTAATTTAGGGCTTTCTAGGGTAACTGTTTGGCACTGTCATGGCGGTCAGAGAAAGACTTAGGAATAAAATTGGACACCTGGGAAGATAGGAAAATATGTTTCTTGCAGCTGAATCCACTTTTAGACAGGTATGAGACAAATTACTATCATATTCCATGTATTCAGGTTCACATTGATAGAAAAATAGTTATGGAGTTTAACTAAGAATGCTAGCATATAAACTCAATTGTTGCTCAAAGTCGAATTTTCTCTATCAATAGAGTTAAGATACTTATCAGTTTGAGAGATAAATTCAGTTGGGGTTTAGTTTTCTCAACATAGGATTGACTGTTAAAATTGCCAAGATTTGAATAGAGTTAAGTTCTTTACTGAAGGAAGCAATTTTTAAGTTCAGTTACCTAAAATGAAGAGGAGTGGGAAAACAAACAGAGCTGAACCCTCAGATATGTCTTGGGTTCAAGCTTTCCTTGACTATGCAAGATTATTTTTAGAAACGGGATGGTTAAGCTTTTTTGAGAATATTGATGGATATCACACAGAGGTCTCATATAAGTTTTCTCAAGGATTGGATAAAGATATTGTTACTTTTGACACCTTAAAGATTGAATTGACCAGAGAACTAATAGCAGAAGCTACAGGGATCCCTGATGAAGGTGAATATTGGTTCAAAAAAGTACCTTTTACTTTTGATTCACAGAATTATTTGCTTCTAGATGTTGTTGCAGACTGGGGTAAAGGAGTACATATCCAGAAGTTCAAACCATAGTGGAGAGAACCAATAAAAATTCTGCAAAGTTATATAACTTGTGAAGGAAGATTTGCATTTGTATTTAAGTATCATTTCAGGTTTTTGCAGCATCTTAATCATGAAGCAAAGATGAACCTTTTTTTCTTTTTTCTTAAAAGTCTACAAAATATGTCCAGCAGGGTAAAGGAGCATCAAGACCATACTAAACAGTCTATATTTCATCATGGTCTAATAAAGCTAATCATAAGCACTGTGCTCCAAAAGAAGGAAAAAACATGGGATTATTTTCTATTCTGGTCTGGGTTTCAATCTGAGAAAGAAGACCAATCTCAGAAAATGAAGCTTAATAAAGGACATAATTTAGTCAAGAAAATGAAGAAAAAGGTCATAGTCAAGATAAAAGAAGATACTGTACCAGGAAAGTCTGTGACCCAAAAGGATGAAAATGTTGAAGATGAACAATAAACTAATATTGAAGAAGTAAACCATGAAGTAAATGAAAGTTTGATAAAACAAGAACAAGTATCTATGGGAGTACAGTCAGAAGATAAAGAAAATCCATTGTTAGATGAAGCTAGGGTTGACATTGAACAAGATTTACATAAACAATCTGAAGAAGGGGTGATGTCACGAGGGATTAAAAGAAAGGTAGTTCAGCTAGCCTCTATCAAACGTCAAGGAAAAGCTTTGAGCATGCTAGGGGATATTGGGGCAGGTTGGAGGCTTAAGACCAGACCCAAGAATAAACTCAGATTGAATATGAAAAAATTGCTAAACCCTAAACTAGCTCAGAAGAAAATTATAGTGATAGAAGACTCTTCATCCCAAGAAGAGTTAGAAGAGAATGAAGATTTAAGTGTAAAGGAGATGAAGGGTAAGAAACAAATTCTTTCAGAAGACAAGTTAGATTTCACTGAAACCAAAATTTTAGAAATATTTAAGGAAGTTCAAAAGAAAGTAGTCTTAGACCATCATCAAGATGTTTCAAAGAAGCAACATTCAGTCATAACAAGTTTTTGTGCACAGAAAGAAAAGGTTGCAGAACCATCAGCTCAATGCAGTTTTGAAGTTAATGAATCTCCAGGGGTTCCTGTAGCTATGACAGAGAAGCTAGAGGAGGATGAAGAGATTTTTAAGAAATTGAAGATCCCTTGGATGCCAGAAGAAATGCGTCCAGTTTCAAAAGGGAAGTGCATTGATTTAGAGAATGAGAATTTTCAGAGAAGTATTAAACAGTACAAATATCAGATAGAATACCCGCATGAAACAAATGAGGGGTTAGTAGTTGCTAATAGAAGACTAAGAGAATATTTGGAGGAAGTAAATAGCCATTATCAAGAGTTAATTGCAGTTTCTGAGGAAGCTTTGAAAAGGAAAAGACAGACACAAAGTCTGTATGCATAATTAAAGCAAACCATTCAAGACCTAACACAGCAAAATCAGGAGCTTTCAAAAAGAGTTGAGGACCTAGAAGCTGATCATCAGAAAGCAAGAAAGAAGACTCAAGCTTTGGAAGGGATAGCTCTTTTTGCAGAGGCTGCTAAGGATTTGTAAAATGCTTTAAAAATAGTGGTTATTAATTAGTCTTTGAAAAAGTTAGTTTAATATGTATGACTCTATTTGTATTGATTAATTTGATAGTATGACCTAAAAAGTAGTTTTTTTTCAGTTATGTAACTGTTTTTGAAAAACTGAGATAAAAGTAAGACTGAAGAAAGACTGGGGGTTCGAACTTTTTTGTACAAGGGGAGGCTTACAAGCTACTGTTTACAAAGCTAAGTTCAGAAACTCTTATGTATTTTTTATGACTGATTATGACATATATGCAAACCATAAGCCCATTTTACTCTATTTGATGGTTTTATTTTTGGTTTGTGTAATCACTCAGTTGATATATTCATTTATTGTTTGAGGTTATTATTCATGAAATGCTTGTTAACTGTGGATGCAATTCAGTGTTGTGCTTACATCATGATGATATACATATTCAAGGGTGTATTGATGAGACTTCTTTGAGCCACTTGAATTCTTCATGTTTTATTTGCTCCTTATTTGGTTTAGCTTTTGGTGGAGGTTCTTCATTCACTTCTTGGATGAAAGAACACATGGATGATTATTATTTTTATGCGTCTTACATTATTTTGGAGCGTCATTATAGGACGTGGGATCTTCACATATGTCATTGGAGCAAATTTGATATAACACTGGATGCTTGTGTGTATGGGCCACATGATTATCTACTTGGATGTACAAGAACTTTCATGATCCCTTGATGAGATACCTTCTTGATGTACAATTGTATGAGGTAGTTATGTACTTTAATGATCTCTCTTTTGTAATCATGATGCTTGGAAGGGTGCAATACAAACAATGGGATCTGGGTATTGCTTGGTTTCAAATATGGGGGCAACAAGCAGTAGGGGATATTGAGTCACCACGTGAGAAGGTGATTGTAATTAGAGTAGAGAAGCAACAAGCATGGTGGTTCCTCTTTGAAACTTTCTTGGAAACTTGGAAATTCAATTTTGGAAACTCAGTACCAACTTCAAAGAATTATACATAAGTAAAAGGGTTTGAAAGTTTAGAAAAGGTTTCCAAAAGATGGAGGTAAAGATTATTTGTGTAGATTTTGTTTTGGTGGATTTGATTAATCCTTTTGTTGTTAATGGTGATGTCACGGGATATATCAATATGAAAAGAATCACATATCTTTACTTTTGGAAACACACAATTGTAGTACATGAGTGCGACTACTCAAATTGCAGCTAAGATTTGAAGAAAAGTTTTGGAAGGAAAGAAGGTTATTAAAAATCCATGTTTGAAATTGCTCAAGGACAAGAAATCTTGAGTGGGGAGGACTATCATGTCCCCAATTAAATAATTTCCAAATAATACTACTTGCAAATAATGTTTCACCAACCTACTAGTTCCTTAGATTGAGATGGAGACATACATTTTGTAATAAGGGGCTATGGGACCCAAAAGGACTTTATTTTACCATATTCACATTTAAATGGGTCGTGTAATGATCTGAAAATTACTTAAGGATATTTATAACCATTATTTGCATGTGAAATTTAAATGTCAATTACTCATAAACATGCTTTAAAATGCATAATTAAAGAGCATCCATCAAACACATAAGCACATAAAAATGTAAGCAAACCATAAAAATGAAGGAAAGAGATGATAATGAAGTTCACCAGACCCCCTGGCTACGTCTCTGGCCCACTTCCAAATGGGAAGGTCGATCTATTAGTTTTAAAAAATCTTACAAAATGTGTGTTATGGAAACACTTATGAGTTATGTCAATTAGACACAGAAACAAACTGCACCACTGCGTTCCTCTCAAAAAATCAAGAAAAATGAGTATAAACTCGACCTGGTTTTGCCGAGGCCTCCTCTAGCACGCAAATCGATAAAAAATTATGTAAATAAGACAAAACAGTGCAGATTCCTGTACGGACCTCAATAACTTTACAACAAAAATCACCTCGAGAACTGTGCAAAAAAACCACCTTGGTTTGCGTGTAGAAAAACCAGCTCAAGATGTGTGCCCAACCTCTGCAAAAACCACATTGGAAAGCGTGCAAACTGACCTTAGTTTTGGGTGAAAACTACCTCGATTTTCATGTCCAACTCTTACAACAAAATTTTGGAAATTACATTCCCGAATCCCCTTTTTTATAATGTTTAACAATTTTTTTTGGACGGGTCGCGGGCATGGGGACGCGTCCATTTGAAGCCATCATTCTCGCGCCATCTTTTAAGTTGAACCTACCATGTCTTGCCACGGTTCAACCATTAGGCATGTGGGTTAAGTTGTTATTGGAAGGGGCAGAGGTCCCAGAGTCAAACCCGCACGCCTCTCCCCTCTACGTGCTCTTTTAGCTTTGTTACGAAATATGTGGCTTATCCTAAGGTTATAATGTGTCACTTTTGATATATGGTCCATGTCATATGATATGGTTTAGGATTTGGCATGTGATAATGTTAAAACATAATGTAGACACCAAGGGGGTCCTCGGTGTTGGCATGGGGTTTGAGGGCTAAGCCCTCGACCACCCTCTTTTTCCAATGTTATGTTTTTTTTAATAAATGGGGTATTTGGCGACCTTAGTGAAGGTCTTGGGTTCAATTCCCATAACTCCAAACAATAACCACAACTTAACCATTTTTACCATAATTGTCGAATCTTCAAATTTGAATATCTTCTGCGTCCGAAGGTCTTTTTCATGAAACAAGCATCGCTGGAAAGCTGTTGATGAGCTCTTTCATCCTGTAAGCTTTTATTTTTACTTTGATGACTTTAACTTTGAGCTATTTTGAGATGATTCACCTAGATCAAACCTCCCCATCAGAAATCTTTTTGGCCACAAAAGCATGAAATTATTAGGAAAATAAGTGAGGACATGTTCATCGCTCTTGTCCTGTATCACTTATCCAATCTTCCTGGAACTTGTACACTTGAATCATCATAACAACAATCAATACTGCACTGATATTGTTAAGTACATTAATCCATTTTTCCACAAAATTTTCATTCAATATTGTAGGAATAAACCATATACTGTTGATTAGTAATAAGATGAATACCAACATTGAACATTTGAAAGAGATTGTACCCATATCATGTCGAATTTTGACCATAGAAACACTATCAATCATAACAGGTGTATTGTATTGAAATGCCACTTCCTTTTTATGCTTAGGATTCTTTTCCTCCTGACATTGCATAGATATAAGTGCCAAATTCCGACTTCCATTAACAACCCTTTTTAATTGTTGTGTAGTGCCCAATGATTTGCCATTTTTAATTGTATGTGAATGCACTATGTACTCAATTGCTTCTTTAGACAAGCGATACTGATTATGTTCTCTATCGAATATTGTCTTTCGATCATATAAGTACGGACTACCCAACACAATTCCATAGATATCTAGTGGAACCACATCAAATTCAACCTCATCTATAAACTTAGATGTTATTGCAAAATTTAGATCACATTGTTTTATTACTTGTAATATTTTATCTTTGTATACTTAGCCTTAATGGATATTAAGGTTTCTTGTGTGGTTTTGTTGTTAATCCCAATTGCTTAACTACTTCTTCTAAAATGAGATTAGCTTGAGATCTACTATCTATGAGTGTGTCAATTTTAGTTTGTTTCGTAATTACTCTTATATGAAACAAAGCATTCCTCTCTTTATCCTTAGAACTGACATGGTCTTTAGAAGTAGAAGCACATGACGAACCAATGTTAGAATCATTACTAACAATAGTTTTACATTTTACACCTACGACTGCTATCTTTGTTTCATTCTCAGAATATAATCCAAGGTCTTCAATGATAACCGTGGTTGTTGTTTGCTTCCCTTTTTGATCCTTAAATCACTTCAGTTTCAGTTCTAGATGTAGCTTCCAACACTTTTCCTCTTTGTGCCCTTTCTTTTGCCAATGCGAGCATGTAGGTCTATCTTCCTCTTTCCTCAATGCAGTTGCATGCTTACCTTTCTCTTTTTCCTTTCCTTCTTTTGTCTGGCTGAATTCAGCTAAAGGAACATCATGAACATTCTTCCCTTTAGATTCATTGTGTGTAGCTTGCACACATACCTCATCCAGGTTAGTTGGATTAAACATTAATATCATATGACCTAAATAACTATGCAATCCTCCTATATATTTGAGAAGAGTTTCCTGGGTGTAGAGAGGTATACCAAGTACTAATGATTTTTTTTCAAAATTCTTGCATGTAATCTTGCACACTTTGTCCCTTACCTTGCCTCAGATTCTGCCAATCCATCATAGCTTGTTGTATATACCATAATGGATAGAATTTTTTTTAGTGCTGAAATGAACTCATACCAAGCGGAGATGTTTTTTCCTTTTGCGGCAAGAACCTATTGGTATCTTCTCTCCCACCACATGAGAGCAATCCCTCCAAGTCGAAGAGAAGCCAACAAATCTTAATGTCATCTTCAAAAACTTTTGAATCCTACAATAAACTTCAATTTGACAGATCCAATTGTCTAATTTTTCAGCATTAATCTCTCCATTATACATAGGTAATTCAAACTTAATATCTAGATTTAATTGAGGCACATTAAGGTCAATTTTTCCTTTTTGCTTTCCAAACAAAGAATGTAAAGAGTTAGGACCATCAACATAAGTTGGAGAAGATGGTGGAGATTTAGGAGGTTCGTAACCACCTACTTATTTTTTACCTTCCACATGAGATGGGCCTCCTTGTTCACCTTTCTTTCGATCTTGATATAGCTCCTCTACCATCGCTTGCATTCCCATGAAAGATTTCAGGAAGTCCCCTTCGGATGGAATAGAAGAAGCTACTTCTTCTCCTTTTGGTGAAGACATTTTCCCCCTTCTTGAACCGATCTCTAGATCAAATACTTCAAGTTCTCCTTCACCATGTTGAAGCTTGGATCTTGTTAACATAAACTAACAATGCAATGGTTAAGCTTCTCTGATACCAACTTGATCTGAAAATTACTTAATGATATTTATAACCATTATTTGCATGTGAAATTTAAATGTCAATTACTCATAAACATGATTTAAAATTCATAATTAAAGAGCATCCATCAAACACATAAACACATAAAAATGTAAGAAAACCATAAAAATGAAGGCAAGAGATGATAACAGAGTTCACCAGACCCCCTGGCTACGTCTCTGGGCCACTTCCAAATGGGAAGGCCAATCTATTAGTCTTCAAAAAGCTTACAAAATGTGTGTTCTAGAAACACTTCCGAGTTCTGTCAGTCAGACGTAGAAACAGACTACACCACTACATTCCCCTCAAAAATAAAAATAAAATGAGTATAAACTCGACCTGGTTTGCCTGAGGCCTCTTCTGGCACGCAAATTGAGAAAACCTTCTGCAAATAAGACAAAACAGTACAGATTCTTGTTGGACCTCAGGAACTGTGCAACAAAAAACCACCTCAAGAATTGTGCAAAAAACCACCTCGGTCTACATGCAGAAAAACCACCTCAAGATGTGTGCCCAACCTCTGCAAAAACCGCCTTGGAAAGCATGCAAACCCACCTTAGTTCTGGGTGAAAACCACCTCGATTTTCATGTCCAACTCTTACAACAAATTTTTGGAAATTACATTCTCGAATCCCTTTTTTTATAATGTTTAACAATTTGTTTTAGAGGGTCGCAGACCATGGGCCACGCAGCCATTTGAAGCCATCATTCTTGCGCATTGTTTAACTTGAACCTGCCATGTCTTTCCACGGTTCAACCATATAGCATGTTGGTTAAGTTGTTGTTGGAAAGGGCAGAGATCTCGAGATCAAACCCACGGGTTTCTCCCCTCTACAGGCTCTTTTTAACATGGTCCATTGTATATAGTACAACATTGCATATGACTTGGATAAGATATGGTTTGGATTTGTATGGTTCCATGAGATGGTAATTTGATAAGGTTAGTTTCAAAATATCTAGCTTATCCTAAGGTTATAATGTGGTGCTTTTGATATATGGTTCATGGCATATGATATGGTTTAGGATTTGACATGTGATAATGTTAAAACATAATGTAGATACCAAGGGGGTCCTCAATGTTGGCATTGGGTTTGAGGGCTAAGCCCTCGACCACCCCATTTTTCCAATGTTATGTTTTTTTTTAATAAATGGGGTATATAGCGACCTTAGTGAAGGTCTTGGATTCAATTCCCATAACTCCAACCAATAACCACAACTTAACCATTTTTTACTATTTTTACCATAATTGTCGAAACTTCAAACTTGAATATCTTCTACGTTCAGAGGTCTTTCTTCACAAAACAAGCATCATTGGGAAGATCCTGATGAGCTCTTTCATCCTGTAAGATTTTATTTTCACTTTGACTACTTTAAATTTGATTGACTTTGATATGATACACCAGGATCACATAAATGATAAATGTTAAGAAAATAAGGTGGCATGGGTTCATGAAGACACATGGAAGCTTGTGGAGCTTTTGGGTGATTAGATTCCCCACACACTTGGCATGATCTTCATCTAAATTTGAACACATGGGTAATGTAACATTATTGGAGGCTGATGTGTTATAAAATAACATGTAATGAGACAAGGAATTCGAATTAGTAAACGAGAGTAACTCCCATGGAAGAGGAAGATACTAGAAGATAATGTGTGCCACTTGGAAGGAGATTCCATGCACTCTATGACAACAAATGATGAAAGATTCTATGACAAGTATGACAAATTCAAACCTGATTGTAGAAATATGACAAATATGAAATTATAAGGCTAAAAATATCTACCAAGAGGTCGAATCTTGGGAGTTAGAGGAAGCCATTCGAATTGGGGAAAGAATTGGAGCATGAAGAGGAAGACAAGTGTCATAGGAGTTACTGAACCACTAAGGTGAGTTGGAAGAATCCCATGGATGGAAATTCGACCTTAGGAGGCCTCATGAAGTTAATAAAAATATGTCACGAGGAAGGAGAATGGATTTTGATCATTTGTTAATTGGAATTGGAATTTTGGAGAGCATTTGCTTGTCCATTGCATGGTGAGTGTTCACTCTCCCTGCTTGTGAACCATTTTCAAGAGAGTTGGATTCCTTTCCAAGGTGGTTGAAGGATAGTTCATTCATACCTCTCATTGGAGCTTAATGAAGGAGTTTCAATTGTATTTTTAAGGTCCATACAATTCAAATTCTCATTTATCTCCCTATTATCTCATTCCTTCCTATCCCTTCCCTCACTCTCATGATGATGGCACACTTGTTGGAGTGGTGCTTGCGCTTTGTTGAGTATATTTGATGCCAAAAATTTGATATATGATGTATGGATTTGTGATCTCATTTCTATATTCTCTGTAAGTCGAAATATTAGAAATACATGTATGAAAGGATTGCATTCTCATGCTCTTGAATAATTAGTTTTCATGGATTTGGCTTCAATCTTGAAGTAGTTTTATTTCATATTTGTATGAGGGATATTCCATGAGTTTGATGGTGTTGTGATAGACATATATGATGTATTACTCTGTAATTTCACGTCCCTATTCTATGTGGCTTGAAATCCAAGAAATCCATCTGTGAAAAGCTTGCAATTCCATGATATTAAATCACTAGTCTTCATGTATTGGACTTTCATACTGAATGAGTGGTATACCAGACTTGTATGAATATATATTCTCTAATGTTTATTACCTATTGGGTCAGAAATGTTTATTATGTATATTGTCTCTATATGCCACATATTGATCTAAATCTTTAACTCTACCTTTCATATGTCAAAATTGAGCTGGTTATGCAATTTCCCCATAGGCAATTTCCCTGAAAGTGGTCATGCGAATGTTGCACTTAATAATCAGTTAACAAATATAATAGCCATGATTAATTATAGCCCCTAATGTCTGATATTCATCCTCATACTCTGTTCTCAAATTTGGGAGGGTCGTACTGCATTGGGAGAGCCAAAAGTGTCATATAGCCTTGGGGGTTTTAACATTGATTTCCTAGTGTTTTGTCCTTCTTTCCCTATGGCCAAAAGAAAGTTGCATAAGAAATTGGAAAGTTTATGAAAAAATAGTATTATGCATTAGGATGTATTAATACCCCTCAAGCTCTTCCATACAATATTTGAAGTCATTTCGGTGCATTTGGGTCAACTTGGGTTTCACTAGTCTCATGCTAGAAATTGGACAAAGTTCTGCAAACTTGAGTAACATGTAAAAATGAATTTATTATTCAACCATTGAGTGTTTTAGTTATGTTATTACGTTTTAAATCCAATAGGATCCCTCCATAATAATTTTGGAAAGGTTCGGTAGTGTTTGGGATCAAACCAAGAAGGACTAGTTGACCACATTTTCCTAGTAAATGTGCACCGTCTCATTAACCCCAAATAAGGTTGCAGAGGTCTAAAATCGGATATAAAGTGTACATGAACCACCTTGGGATGTTTTAAGATTCGCCATACCATTTCCTTTCAAATTCGGGGCCATTTGGAGAAATTTGGAACCCTCTAGAGTCATGACTAGTTAAGCTCGAATTTGCTCAAATTGTACTTTTCTCCAAAATACCAAGTAGGTACATTACACTCAAGCTTGGTATTGTTTGTCATTTTGATCAACATAAGAACCTCAAATGGAAATAGAGAGAATATAACTTACCAATTAGAGTGCTTCAATTGGATGTTAGCTCCAAATCCTTTCTAGAAAACTGCTTCTAGTGGACCTAGGGTTTGATAGAGAAACCTATTTTTTAGAATTTGTGTCTTGCATATCTGATTGGATATAAATATGTGCCTTCCCAAGGAGAGTTGAGCAGTATACTCATTTTCACAAAACTGTGGACAGAACTGCAAAATATTTGATTCCCTAGTTTCTTTGATTTCGTCTACTTAATTATTTGGTCTTAATTCTAATATATCTATGACATTTATGCTCCTTAAGGTATGAAACTTCGTCCTGAGGTATTCTGATCTGTCTTAGAGAAATATTGGATTCATCAAGTGAAACTTCTGTTAAGTTTCCCAAGGTGACATGTTTATAGAATGGTTTAGTATAGCGAACTTGTACAGACTTCCACATGTTATTGTTTCAACTTCAAGTCCTGAAACTCGTACCACATAAAATAATTTCCAAGCCATTTCTAGAACTTCTTACGAAATTTAGTTTGGATCTTCTTAACCCAAGATATAGCATTTCTTCTTAGGTCACCTGTTTAGAACTGAATCCTAGAATAGGCTAGAAGCCTATTTTAAAGGGATCATATATCCTAAATTATGGTGAATCTGAGGTTGAAACTTGCACACAGGGTAGATCAATATTTCATATTCAGCCTGTCCAAGTTTCAACTCCTAATCCTTTATCAAAAGTGAATTATAGCAAAAGGGTATGTATGACTAGATTTTTCTTTCTAGGGTTTCAAGCATGAATCCCTAATCTCCAATAGATGCATTTGTAGCAATGTCACAATTGCGCAAAGACTTCTTTCAGGGTAGTTCTGATACCATGTTAGAGTTTTAATGGTTATACAAGGATTTTTAAATATTCTTTGATGTAAGTAGAGATGCACCTTGTGAAGAGGAAGAGATGTTTTCTTGCTAAAACCTGTGCGCGAGTCTGAATCAAAGTACGCATCAAGTGCGTGAAACTAGAGTACTATACAAAATTGAAGAAATGTGTAGAATAAGAGTTGTGTGTTGAATCAAAGCAGTGCACAGAGATACATAAGAAGCATTTGAAAAAGTGTCCCAAGCATACAAGAATAACATTTGTGCATAAGCAAGATTTTGCGGGTCACAGATCAGAGAAACAAATCACATATCATAGATCGCAGATCGAGGAAATGCATCACAAGTTACAGATTGAAGAATACATTAACAAATCCTTATTTGGGTGGTAGGATGGGGAAAGGAGAGAAGATTGGTGTCTTCTACAGGTTTGTTCTATTGATTAAGTTCTTAATGATGCCAACGATGCGTAGTTATTGATTCCAATCGTCGAGTCTCGGTGCCCCTTGTGGAGCCCCAGAGGTTTAGCATTTAATTTGTGTTTGTTTGTGTCAGAGGATCCTTTTTTACCTTGTCCAAGCCCAAGCTTGAATCCCTTGGAGGCCTTGGAACAATGGCAAAAGCTATGGTTACCCATTTACTTGTCCAAGTGCCCCTAAGTTGTATCTTGTTCCTATTTAAGTCCATTGTCGAGTTCCTTGCTCCTAGTTGATCTTTGGTTACTGGTATCTATGCTTCTTGTTATGCTTGTACTTGTTTTGGTCTCTTGATTGGTTGTCAGATGGATGATGTGGCTCATGTGTGTAAATCCCTTGATGTGTTAATGGCGGAGCCCATTACTTGAATTGGATGGTCTTGAGGTTGTTGAGTTCTTGTGGGGTCCTTAATCCCACAAGCTTAGATCTTGATCCTTTTGCATGTGGAGACTTGGGTCTTGGAACCCACACTTACGGTGGTATGTTGGAACCCATTCTTATGGGTTCCTTGGTTTCCTTGGAATTTTGGGTCTTGAACCCACACATATGGTGGTTTGATGACCCTTGGATGCTATATGGTCATTGACATGTTGTATTCTTGTGATCATGGATATGAAGCCCATAAGGTGTTGCAAATTAGTGGTGAGATCCTTGTACCCCTATTTTGGGATGTTGGTACTCTTATGGTGATGAATATATATAGTAGAACCATTGGATATGTTTTTAATGATATGAAAACCTTGAACATGATGATGTTGAAGCCCTTGAAGCTATCTTGTATAATAATGATTATATTCTTGAAAAAGTATTTGTTCCCACTTGATTGGTGGTGTTCGGGTCCTTGATACCCTTGATATGATGAGTATATGGTGGAGCCCTCATCCCTGTTGATGTGAAGTATGTGGATGTGAATACCATTGAATCCCTCATGCCTTTGATAATGTCCATTGAATCCTTTGACCTTGGAACTTATGCATAAGGTAACATGATTGTTGGCATCCTTATGTGTGGAGTCTTTGACATCCTGTCGAAATTGAAGAATCTAAGGGTAATGGACCAAGTATTTGCAAATAATCCCTCCATTAAATGATGGTCCTCGTCAAACCCTTTCCATTTATATGTGTTGTGCCTCCTAACTCCTCATGGTTGAAGAGATTCTAATTTTTAAAGTTGTCAAGACAAATTTACCTCATCTTTTGGGTTAGTCGGCCAAACAAAATGAAATTACTTTAATTAGTTATTAATTTTCTGTATAAATAGAAGATCAAACATTTCATTTATTCATGAATCAAGTATCTCTTTGGTATTTCACAACCCTTGGAGAAAAGTGCAAAACTTTGTGGACGAGAAATATTTGAATTGAAGAGATTCACTAAAATTAACATAACTTTCTCATATAGAATCAAAATTACAAAATTCTTGGCTCATTGGAAAGCTTGTTGCGAGGGATATTTGATGACATGATATAGAGTTTATTTTAGTTTTTCTATCATTTATTCATCTCGTTATCTTCAAAAAGGTACACAAGCATCTTGGTATAGGTTGGTTCACTTGAGCAGGATTGACACAGGTTGCCTTATGTGCAGTTGGTCCGACTCACATAGGATGAGTTGTATGAGCAGTTGGTTTGACTCAGGTGGACTAAGTTTGGTGTGCAGTTGGTTAGCCTCATATTGACTGAGTCGAATGAAAAGAGCAACATATTGATTAGACAAGCTGTTTTGCATAAGTTGTTGGTACAGGTTATTGGTACAAGTGTGGAACAGAGACAATTGATGAGAAGTGGTCACATGATGAGTAGAGATAGTTGATGAGAAGTGGTCAGATGTTGAGCAATGACAGTTGATGGGTAGTGGTCAGCAATAACAATTGATGAGCAGTGGTCAGTAGTGACAATTATTGTGCAGTGTGGTGCAGGTTGAGTAGTGTGGGATAGTGTAGTACATGTGTTGATTAGTAGGTCCGCAGGACCAGTGCGCTTGTGGTTCAACAATTTCTATCTTCATATCAGGTTGGAAGGACAAGGCAATGAAATCTAGGGATCTAGGGATTCCTTCAGGTTGCATCCTGTAAATCAGGGGGTTGTATCCTCCTTCCAGTTGTAGCTGGAGAATTGAAGCCATTGTAATAAGGGGGTTGTTGCCTATTTCCAATTGTTTCCAGAAAAATATTATTATAAGGTTTATGTGGTTTTTCCCCCGGGACTTGGGTTTCCACGTAAAAAGCTTGTGTACTGTGTTTTTCTATGTTTCTTATGTGATTATGATATGATAATATGTGATAATGAGTTATAACTGTTGATATAATGATAACAATGTACTCTGTATAATATTGAATAAGTTGCTAATGATTGTTATGGCTGAAAAAGTAACAAAAGCTATACACATTGTTCACCCCCCCTCTCAGTGTGAGTTGATGTGTCCAACAAGTTCCTAGCAATTCAAGTTGGTGCATGATCCTGCAAGTTGGACCTTTCTTATTATGAGTTGGCCCTCATAGATGATGGATGTCCTCACAGGTTGGTGTCTGTAAATAACAAGTTGAAGCTTGCAAGGGATCGATGTCCTTGGCTGAACAGTGTCAGCAAAATAGTGAGTTGGTGCTCACACAGAGAGATGGTGTCTCCAAACACATTTGTAATAAGAAGTTTCTTTATATATATACAGTATTTGTGCAATGTTCTCTTCATAGTGAATTGCTTATGATGCATGGTTTATAAGTTAATGAAAGATTGTACGCTATAATAAGTGTTTGAAAAGTTTAATATGCGCACGATACCGATTCAACCTCCCCTCTCAGTATCATTAAGAATTCCAACATGCATGACATCGATTTAGAGAAAAACAAAGTATCACAAAAAAATGGAAGATCACCTAATGCAACTAGGTCTCTGCACTAAGGAATCAACATAATAAAATAGGGAGAAACTAATGTGTTTCCCATTAGTGTGTTGCTGTAAATGTAACTTCGGAAGATATTCTTCATTTTCTTGTATTATTTAGATTATTATTATATTTATTGTACTTTTGTTATTCCTCCTTTCGGAGATGTTTTTCCTTCGATCGGGAATGTCATTGATGTACTTTGTCATGTAATAACATCGAAGTAAAACCTTTGTTGTAAGTCAAGGCAATAGTCCCCAAAAAGAACTCTGTAAAATATATTTTTGGGTTTCCCAAAGAGAAGTCGTCCTTGTTGGGGTAAAAGATCACCCACATGAAGAGTATAATAGGGAGGCGCCCTCCCTCATTTGGACGCATTGCAATCTCAAGCAAGTTCCCAAAGTGAAGGAATACAAGTTCTCTGCATTAGAGAAGAAGGATATCCTATCTCTTGGTTTTCTATCTTTGTCTGACATTGTACTTAGTGAAGAATATATACAAAAGAGGTTGCTCGGTTTTCTCCCTTGTGGTTTCCTGGGATAAAATATATGTGTTCTTTTGCATTGTTGTGATTGGATTTATTTTGGTGATCCTAATGTTATGGTTATGATGAAAGATGATAAATATTTAAAGATCTTGTATAACCATTAATACTCTAACAATGCGTAAAATTTGAAGCATACTTGACAGCTAAATGGATGTGAGAATTTACTTGCACACATGATTTTTCTATCATCCTTGTAGGCTAGTATGATGAAAAAAAAACATTCACAGATGGGGATACCAAAGCATGTTTATCAATTAATTTCATGTGTACTAAAATGTTTTCTACTCAATTGATAAGAAAATTGTATGGTGAGAAGTCATCCTCCCATTTGAAAATATAATGGGTTCCATTGATTTATGAGATCAATAAAAAGACAATTTTAAATTTGGAATATATCTTGTATAATTCTTTGAGTGAAACTATAAGGAAATCCAAGTTTGGTTCATCCCACAATCCATTAGAATTTATGTCATCCTCTCTTTAGGATGTAGTGTGCGCTTCTAATTCATTCATAGGCATGGGTTGGTCTTTCTCACTTAAGAAGCCCCCAATTCACATGTATTTCAATTATATATGGGTGTATGTACATTTATCGATTTTCTTAGATTTAATGTTACTTCTTTGGTCCATTGTATAAGATTATTTTCTAGAAACCATGCCTAAAATCTCTCTAGAGGCCATTGAAGTGCTAAAAAGAATTGGACATGGGTACATTGATGAATGGTCCACCTATATAAGGATATATGAGGCAATTAAGTCTCCTCACACACTATCATACCATGTGTGCTCAATAGGATGATCATTAGAGAGATTAATTACCATAGAGATTTGCATGGTTTTAACACATACCCCACTAAACATTAAAACAAGTCATGTCCTTGATGTCCCTTATTTAGAGGCTTATATGGACTGACTAATTCCTTGTGGGCCAAGATGGAGGGATACGAAATGCATAATCCTCTTGACCTTGTTGAAAATCACATGTATGAGGTGAACATTTCCTTCCCTTATTAGTCTAAGAAGAATGAAGTGGAGGAGTTAAACAGACAAGCCCTTTCTTTGGTCAAAGTACAAAATAGGCAACAAATACAAGCATAATAGAAATAAAAGGAGGAATGAAGGATTTTAAATGGTTGCTGCATAGTACAAATCTTTGCAAAAAAATAAGAGATTGGATACTGTAGAGAAAACCAAGGTTGATGTTGAGGCTAAGAAGCAAGTAGATACAAGCCAAAGAATAAGCAAAGAGTAAACACTGGAAAAAGAGAAGTAGAAGAATAAGGCATGGTTGATGTTGAAGCTAAGAAGAAAAAAGAAGTTGAGGCCAAGGAGAAAGAAGTTGTTGCAAGAAAGAAAAGAGAAACCAAGGAGAAAGACAAATCTAATGTAGAGGTTGAAAGGATAAGAAAAGAGGAAGAGTCCAAAAACAATGGTTGAAGTTGAAGCTGAAGTAAAAGACAAAGAAGAGAAGTAAAGAAAAAGGTCAAGGCTAATGTTGAGGATGAAAAGGAAACAAAGGAAGAAGCATAAAAGGGAGACCAAAAAGAACCAAACAAAGGAAATATTGAAAAAAAATGAATCAACATCCAATAGAATAAGTGCATACTCAAATTTTTGCTAGTATGTTTTCTCTAGGGGTGATTATTGTAGGTGAGGTGCCTTTTCCTACACCCACTAATGAAGAGGAAAACTTGGACATGTTCACATTTGACAGGAAAATAAAGCAAGTAGTGAGATAGACTCACTAGCAAAACAAAATTAATGTTGACTAAGACTTGGTACTTACCACTAAGTCTATTGGTGTAGAAACTAGAAAAAAAGGGCTCATATTGACTACTTCTAAGGGACTTGGACTAGTATAGGCCATTTCTCATGAAGCAATTGATGTATAAAAGAAAATGAAAGAATATGAGGACATATTTTCATTTTGCTAAAATAATCAAGTGGACTATTATAAGTGCAATTAATACATGTTTCAACATTCATCAATTAGGCCTTTAAGATTCAAAATTAATTAAATGGTATACACATATAATTTTATCAAATAGATCAATACCTGTAAGTATAAAGCTTGCATATTTTGAATATTCAAAATCACACTTGAGACCAGAAACTTCCATATGAGAAGGCATAGGAATAGTTTGACAGGAAGAGATGACAAACATATCTAAGAAAATTCCTCCAAAGATTCCCCCATTCAATGAATTAAATCTGCTAGATTTTAAAAATGGTCGTAGTTTTTAGAGAGAATCAGCCCATATTTCTCTTCAAAGAGTCAAGCATGAGACTATAGATTGTGCCCCATTGTGACATGTATAAGAAAATATGGTAAAAATCTATCGTATCCTAATCCTTTGGACCAAACAATAGTTTCTTCCCTTGTGATGATGTATTAAATGCCTTCGAAGATGATATTCGAAAAAATATGTAAATCATTCATCCGCTTTCAAGCATCAATAAGCCACGTATCAAGAGTCCTGTAGAGAACTTAATAAAGAGTTCATACTTTATTGCCCAAGCTATAAAAGTTTTAGAAAAAGATGAGCCAAAGTATTAGTTCTCACAAAGCCCCTTTCAAACAACATGACTTTCCTTAAAGTGATATACTTGATAAAACTTTTGAATCTTGGAGAATATATATGAAAAAAATGTAAAGAACACAAGGAACAAGCATCCACAAGTCAAACGGAGAATAATAATGGTCAAGGGAGCTTAAGTGTTTTTCCTCCTCTATCCTTTTTGTATAAATAAGATGGAAGCTAGAAAAAAAATTACTTGAAATTGTAAACTACTTTTGACTTAATTGAGAAGCCAAAGTTGGTCACTTTTGGAGACTTGTTTTGGGACTACTCCTTTGCTTCTTAATGTTGGAATGGAGCTAAGGATGTTTTATTTTGTTGTGAACTTTTATTACACGACTATAATTTATTGTTTGTTGTTTTTCAAATGTTAATAACACGTGAGTGTGAAATTATAAATTGTTATCCTAACATAGGCTAACCTTGTTTCATTTTTTGTGGATGAAACAACTATTGATTTTATATTCACTCTTTGTACTTAAAATCCTATATAGGTGTTTAATTTTAGGATTGCATTATGTTATAGGCTTAGAATTGCATCTAGGGCTTAGACTTTAGTAAATCAACATAAAATCCATTTATCAATAGAGTGTCTATTTCAAATGAAGTAGAGATTAATTGGACTTTAGCTTCAAACCAAATCCCTTAGTTTGGAGATGGATATTTGTTTGTGTCAACAACTTGATGCTAGGAGGGTCATTCCCTTGTATGGTTGTTCATGGTAGTTCTTTGCCATAAGAATTATGTAGAAAGAAAAATAAACTTGAGTAATCATCCAACCAACCCCAATTCGAAGGTGAAACTTTGTTAAGGCCCTATCCTAAGCCCCTTATTTTATCAATGTACAAGGCCATAAGGCCCATTAAGTAGTTGGTGGGTAGTAACTTAATGTAGAATGGCCCTAGGTGGTTGGCCCTCATTAATGGTGGAACCACAAGTAGTTAGGGCTTTGGCTATTGAAGCACTATATATAGAGCAGTAAGCTATGCAATGTTTTGTCAAGAATTGTTTTTGTATTTAGAGTTTTCTCTTGGAATTTGGCCCCTTGAAGAGGCAAGTGAACATAGCTCTCTCAATAGAAGAGTTCTTTTTCGGGATTGATCTATTTTATCTTGTGTTTTTCTATTTTTTCTCTAAAATTTTGGGGTTAAGTACATTAAAAGTGGTATCAAAGCTCTTTCTTTGGCTAAGGAAAGATAATATGGGTTAAGTACATTACAAGTGGTATCAAAGCTCTGTCTTTGGCTAAGAAAAGATAATATTTTTCTCTTTTCGTAGGAATTTTAGGGTATAAAAGAGGACAATGGACTTCAAATCAATTTCTGAAAATTTATGTGGAGAATGTTAAAAAACCAATGGTATATTTGAGTTCCTCTCACAAAAAAAACCCCAAAAAAATCATCAAGTGAAGATATCATTGATTTTTTTTGGGTGACCACCGCAAATATTGCAAAAACAAATATCTTTTGATCTAGATCCCAAATTGATGTCAAACCCTACCTTGAAAAGCAAGTAATTCTCTAATGATAGTAGAGGTTTTTCTAGGGTTAGCAAGATCCTAAAATTTAATTTTTCTTTTAGAGACTTGTTCCAATGTCTTTAAATAACACACACACACACACATATATATATATATATATATGTTTGTTAAATGCGTAAACTTGCGGTCAGTGAAGCATACATGCATAAAAACCTGTAACAGTACTAATTTAACATAGAACCAATAAGTACAATAGTTATATCATCGCTACATGGAGAGAAAGAGAGAGACTTTGACTTGATTTTTACTTCTATTAAAATGTCCACAAGGCCAACTAGGTATGCAACAAAAAGGCTTACAATTGATGCCAAATTTGAAGATAAAGGTGACAAGATGCAAAAATTCGGACACAAATTTTGGACTACTTATCTGGATTTGACCTCCTTTCCATGGGCAGGTCTCCTAGACAAGCTTAACTGACTTTCAGTATATTGTCTCTAAAGCGTATCATCCTTGAGACTCTCTTGGCTGTGTCTTTTAATTGGCCCCTCTTGGAACACCAACCATCAGTCTGCTATTTTCTAAGTCCTTTCATGATATAGTTTTATGATTCACAATGTAGCAGTGAATGCTTATTGGTCTCGACCTCTCCCTTTCCACAAACCCGGCATGTCCTCCTATCTGCTAATTAAGGAGTGCTTGCAAACAAGGAGGTATCACGGCCATGAATCAAGCACAAAAGCTAACGACAAAAGCTAACGTGAAATGATCATCACTGCCTTCCAGACCATTAAACTACGACAGTAATTGAAGCTTCACATCATCTCATGATATAAAATAACACCGCAGTGAACACATCTCATAGAATATTCATGACAATTGAAGGAAAGTGTTGCAGAGATTATGCATTCCATCATCATATCCATGAATTAAAGAGCAGGACTGAGCCACTCGTTGATAATGAAAAAAAGTACATCACAGCACAAGTAGTGCTCATACCTATCACTAATCTAGTACTCTACGTAGAAATGACAATGAGAAACTATTGTTCATTACCCATCTAAGGAATGAAAGCCTCTATATAATATATAGATAAGCATATTTCAAATTAGAGCCTATGCTCTCTCTATCCCCTCTAACGGACATTTAAATAATACTATTTTATTTCAAAGTATCTTTAGGACTGTTCCAATATATGCCTAGCACTTATCCAATTCTGACACATTGGAAGGATCCTGGCCACCATGGCAAGGTTCGGAAGAAGAGAGACATCTGCTGGCTCAATTGTTTAATGTTAGCAATTTGCTTCTCCTGCTGCACCGTTGTCAAGGGCTCCTGTAGAGTTTCATCAGCTCTGGAGAAACTGAGGGTATACATGTTGTAAAGTGAGCCCATCTTCATCACAATGCCTTGTGCGGTGACCTTGTCTTCTGCAATCTGTGAAATGTTCCTATGGAACCAGTCATCATCTCTTACGTCACCTATCTCAATTTTGTTAATCTTAATTCAAAAGCCTTCAGCTGGGGAATTAACTCTATGTCTCTCAGAAAATTGCTTTGGCGATCCTCGTCTTCCTTGGCCACATCTTTAGCTGACAAATGGGACCTAAACAACATCACCTTCATTTTGTAACAGAACTCTGAAGGTGCTTTAAACTTATACTGAGCTTCAATAATGATGTCTCGCCTGATAAGACTATCCATAGATTTGTTTCTGACTCAAATGTAGCTCCTAAAGTGGACATCATTAACAGAAAACTCAGTATTGGCCAAGATTCTCAAGTGTTTTGTGGCCAAACCCAAACTCTCTCAGGCAAGAGGTTCAGCATCTTCTCTCAAAGTCTTTATTTGCAACATTTTTTCAGATCTCTACTTCTCCGGACCTTCTAGCTCAACGCATGTTCTCAAGCCTGTCTCAACAATGACATGAATGATGAAACTATATAAAACCTTGGTAGCATATTTCTTCAATGATTTGACCACCTTCTGAAACATAGGTAAATGCAGTCCTGAGAATAACTTCTTATCCAGACGGGATTGATAATTTCACTGGCTGAACTGGGAGTGCTGGCAGCTTTTTTCTGTGCTGCCTCATAAATGCTTTGCATTTGCTCCCCAAACTCTCTGTTTTCAACTTCTAATTCCTTGATTTTTGCATGTGTAAAATTTACTTGCGCTCTCATATGAAAGTAAAATTCAAAAACATTATTTTGATCCTTTTTCAAGTCCCTCATGTCGCTCCTGAAGAACATCATAGACATGATATCAAGGTCAGATAAATCCATTTAAGATTCTGGTTTAGGTTAGGTAGGAGGATCCATTTGATGTAAGGCAACATTTGCTCTGGTGTGAACAGAAATATGTTATGGCTTTGCAGGTTGCTTAGCCTTCTCCGTGTCTGCTTCCTTTTTACCATTTGGTCCCTAAACATTCGGGCAAAACAGGATCAATTCCACCCAACTTTGAATTAACTGTCTGCATTGGATCATGTGCAAAAGGAGATGTTGGTAACTACTGCTGCTCACTGTTTTGTGCTTCTGCTTGAACTCGAGATATATGATTCTCGTCATCTACAAACGGATTGCTAGCTGTACCTCCTTGAACTTGTACTAGTTATACCACTGGTTAGTGTTGTGGTAACTGTTGATGTTGAATATTTTGTTGGGCAGAATTCAACAGTTGAACAGGACTTGGCGATAGCTGTGGGATGTACATGCTCAATCTGGAATTTATCTATCAATGGAATGTCTGATTGATTGTCTTACAAATTTAAAGAAAAATCCCTCCGGAACTAAATTTGCTCTGTACAATTCCTCCTTGAGCCTCCAATGGGATGCCCTCAAGTGGATTTTGGTCTAAGGTTTCTATATCTACATCAAGAACATCTATTGCCATGGCTTCGGTTCCTTGGGCACTTAGCCGCACCCCACTCGCCCAAGTGGCAGACTTGGGAGCTCGGCGAGACACTTCGAGACGGATGGCAGACTTAGGAGCTTGGCGTTGGAGCGCGCCTTGCCTAAGTGACGGAAGCTCGGGATGGAAGGCACGTGGAAGCGGAAGGCGCGTGCAATCCCCAACTTTTGGTTGGGTCGCCCAGCATGGCAAGTGAGCACGTCGATTGGTGGTGAAGTCGTTAACATGTTGGAGTAGGAAAGCGCCGATGGGGTGTGCACCACTCTTGGGTCGCACCCACACGATGCCCACTCGTATATAAGTGCGGCAAGAGACCAAAGGCAAGGCAGCAACCAAGGGCCAAGAAGACAAGAGGCTGCAAAGCAAGAGCGCACTGATTTTCGTTCGTACCAGGCAGAGGTGCGGGCCGCAGGAGGGGCGCACCTTGCACAAGGAAACTTGGTGTGGTCTTTGTAAGGCCTTGGCAGACTTGCGTTGGCAGAGTTGGGCATTCACGGGAGGGAGCACACTACTGCGAGCCTGACAAAGGGCGCAGCCTGTGACAAACCTATGGTGAAGCTCTCGGTTGGATAAATAGTGCAGGTGGGAGCTTGCAAGGAGATTTTGTAAATTCTTGGAGTTTTCGGTGGCAACCAATTGTTTGCCTCCACAGGTGGATTTAGGCCTACAGACAACCCTGTTATCTTGTATTGTTGTATCTTGTAAATTCTACTAAGTATAAAAGTTAGCACGCCCAATTTGGGGTGCACTTGTATATTGTGCTTCTTGTGTTGGTTGTGTTGTGTTCATGACTGTTTTGTGGGATGCCTAAGAATCTAAGAACTGGCTAAGTATAACAAGAACATAACATAAGGAAATTAACTAAGTTAAGTTGTTTCCGTGCTAAGGCGTAGTCTATCGGAATGCCCACCGAGCTGGTCACGCCCTCGGTGAGGGTCCGGGCAGTGCCGCACCGGCTCCGGAAGTCAAGAATTTTGGTTAGGCCGGAAGCTGCGTGACATCTACATTTAACAAATCTTGAGAGTTTAACTCAGGCTTACCTTTATCCATTGGTTCACCTGAAGACTTCCTTGGTCATTTGGGTGGTTTGCCAGAATCATATGCATGCTCGAACAATCTTTTGTGGGGGTTTTTGTCATCCCAATCGCCACCATCTATGTCTCCTTGTGCTCTAGAAGGATTGGCTCTTCCATGTATCTCAAACTTAGTAGACCCTTTAGAAATGGATGGATTACCTTTGGATACGGACTTAAAACCATCCTTCTCATGGGTTCCTGCCATCAATTTTGTCACAGAATCTACCTGTTGAGACCGGTCTTCAAGATTGTCATTGGTGTCCACCGAGTCTGTGGAGGAGGCAAATTGATGATCTGATTGAGTTGTTTTCAGAACTCTGTACGGTAACCGCCTTCTCTCCTTTGTACGCTCCTCATAAGCTCTTCTGTGTCTCATAATCCTATGGTTAGATGTAATCTAGTGTTATCCTCTGTCTGATTATCAGAGGAGTCTTCAATGTACTCTCTTCTCTTGCTTGACTTCATTGTAGGTTGTTCTACATAATCATGTAAGACTTCCTCCATCTGCATTTCATTCTGAAGTATAGGTTCTAGAACTGGGGCTGGACAATACTTTCTCCAAATGTGTGCTATTTCTTACTATGGCTTATTTGTAACCTTATCTTCCCATGTTCTAATTGGATATCTCGGCTATCTCTGCATGCTTGTACAATTTATCCTTTTGATTGTATTTTATGACTGCAGGAATAACATGAAGGGACATGTATGCCTTTTGTGCAAAGCTTTTTAAAAATACAAAACTGAACTTAGTAACCCAAAAGCTTGCTTCACACTTCTATCCAATATTTATTCATATCTAGAACTTGCCAAAAGATTTCTCTTCCCATTACTACTTCTCTGGCATACTTGGGCAACTGTTACCAACTTTTTTGTACCATAGTTGGGTTACCTGAGGAGCCGCCGGTTGACAGACTTGTTCAAAGTTTGATTCCAGTGTATTAGTTGATCCGTCTGCTTGTCTAGCCAATATTGGCTAGTCACTTTTTTATTTGAATAATTTTGACCATGGCCCCGCAGGGTTTGTAATAAAATGTGCTAGTAGGATATTTTTGAGTGGTTCGGTCTCCTGAGACGTAGAATCTCAAATAGGGTATTCCAGGGAGTTTTTTGCCCCTGACAATTATGCTTTGCCTTCAGCCGAATATAATTGACGAGGTTTTCTCCCGCTTCCTCCAAAGCTGAAATGCCTAATGTTGAATTCTGGGCTTTGGGGGGTTATTAGAGCCCAACTGAGTGTTATAAGCCTACTAGACATTATTTAGATAGATCATGGTCGTTTCCTAAGTCATCTGGACACAAAAAAAAATTGAAAAAATCTTTTTTGAACAGTGAAAAATTCTTTTTTAATTTTTAATTTTAATTACTTTCCCTAAGTTTTTTGGGTTAATTTTTCCATAAATTAAATGGAAAAAACCCGTTCGTGATCCGGACTCCGAATTTAGTGATTGATGGCTCTAACCTTAAGCCAAAAATCATTCTTGATCAGCCAGCTAGTCAGAACCAGTTTTCAGATCAGCAATCGGACACATAATGCCTTTTTACTCAAAAAAGTCAGTTTTGAGTAAAAAAAGATTTTTTAGTAAAAAAATGGTTTTTATTAAAAAATGATTTTTATTAAAAAAATGATTATTTTGGAGAAAACTAAAACTCTCCAAATTAATCCTAATTCAGTAAAATAAAAGGCTAAATGACATCTCATGGAACACTTACGATGATTGGAGTTATCATAACTCAGCTTCAGTCATCATTAAGAGAGCAATTAATTTATTATCAGTTATCAGACATGTCATCTCCAGCTAAAGATGAGATGGAGAGCTCTCATTGGTCCGATGATTTGATCGAGGTAAAGACTGAAGCTTACACCATCAGTAGGCTTCCCAGACCTAACAAAGTAGGTTTCCAGACCTAGTAGACAGCTTTCCCATGCAGCATGGTTGGTTTTTTGGTTTTAGGGTTTTAGCACTCTCTCATTTGTTAAATAGAGGCTCTTTCAGCTCTATTGAGGATGGATTTTTGTGTAGAGAAACTCTGGTGAAACTTTTGTAATTGCTTGTTGCTTCTATGCAACCATTGGAATAAAATTAAGGCTTTGGAGGCTCATGTGGTGTGATTCTTCAGATGATTGCACTTGATGGATGAGGTGATGTTGTTTTAATGCTTTTCTTTCTTGTTTATTTGAGATTATGATGTTATGCTTTAGAAGGCTTGTGTAAGCACATAAGAACAGGTATTTGCCGTTTGCAAGTTAGCTGTTTATTGATTTACTTCTAGAATTTAAAAAAGAGCATTGTTTTATTCAGTTGTAGTTCATGCTCTTCTTTATTTCAATTTGTGAACAATACATGATCTAATCTTTGTATGGCAAGTCTATGAGTGTTATTTCGCAAATCCTTCCATCCAACCAAGCAAAAGTTCAAGCTCAGCTGCATCTTCTTCTCTTGGAGTCAAGTACGTTTTTCCGGTAATTGCATGCTTCATGAGATCCAAGTGCTTTAAAAAGATCCACAGGTTTGACCATTCTCTCACTGCTTTTATTCATCATTCAAATTAAAAAAAAATTATTTTCTTGGGATTAGGGCACGTTTGGGCTAAAGTGAACATTCATTCACTTAGCCTTTGCCTCGGTTGGCTGCCCTGTGCTTTATTTTCAGCCTTTTAGGCCTTTTATTTGCAGTCTTTCCTTCCTTTTGTTCGCTGTCCACTTTTCCCCATTTTTACCCTTTTGGACAGCCCTCTTTTGCCTCTTTGTTTCCACTTTTTGCAACCCTTTTCCATCATTTTCTTCAACCATCTTTTGGGCTGTACTTTCAGCATTTTTTATCCTCATTTTGCAACCCTCTTTCTCACTTAGTTTCCAGCCTTCTTTTGACTTGCCTTTTGCTCTCTTTCCACCCCTCTTTCACCCCTCTTGCCTTGCCTTTTTCTTGCCTCTTTTCTTCCTTCTTCTTGGTGAGTTTGGGTAAATGTTTTTAGCTAGTTTATAGATTAAATTTCAAGTTATTTTTTATCAACTAATATCATAACAAGTGTATGTCTAGAGCTCTTAGATTGCAGACAGGTGAAGGAGAGCCCGAAGGTCACAAACGAACACGCAGTGCAAAAAGAACAAAAAGACTGTTATCCCTCTTTTTGCATCCCCTTCTTTCCCCGTTCTTCCAAGAAGCAAAGAACACATCATCATTGTAAAAGATTAATAAAAAAGGGCTGAGTGGGAGCAAGTCTCCTTTCTTTTCTACTTCCCCTATTTTGGGGAAGTGTGTCTTGTGTTCATTTTCATGATTTACTTACTTCAGTTTTCCTTAAGCAATTAGTTTAACTCTCTGATTAAACTTAGTTTCATTCTTACTAATTGCTAGTTGTTCCTTAGCTTTATTTCCACTAATTGCTAGATTCATCAGTGCTTGTTGGTGTCTTGTTATAACTTGTTAAATCATAAAAATAACCAAAATCTCTTGAATCTCACCATAAGGTGGATCAAGAGTGCTCTCTGTCGGAGAGTTTTAATCAACCACCTTTCATATTAATTGTTGTGTTTGTTTAATCAAATCATCCATAAGTAAGACTCTTGAACTTGCAGAAACACAAGTCAAGAGCACTCTCTATCGGAGAGCATCTTAGGTTTGCACAACCCTTGCATTAATTTCATCTAGATTAGCTAAGTCTTTTGAACCACTGTCATAAGACGAGGTCAAGAGCGCTCTCTGTCGAAGGGTTTTAATTAATTAACTTAATAAAATTTGCAACTCACGCCCCTTTAATTAATTAACCCCCCTCCCTTCTGTTGATTGATTTGTCATTGATGCCAACATGTGACTTGCATGGCACGATCAGTTGTCATTGATGCCACCATCCCTTGTAGTGGACAAGCTTGATGATGTGGAAGACTTGAGTATTGGTACCCACAATTATGGCGGTGTGTTGGACCTTGGCGTTCACATCTGAGGTATCTACTCTTGTGATGATGAAGACATGGTGAAGATTGTCCCCTTGATGGTATTCTTATGGATGTAAGTTCCTAACCCTCTTTTAAGGAAGCCATCTTAATAGATTGGGTTCATATAGGTACAAATGACCCAGAAGATGAAGCTACAAGATGTAGAAGCCTTTGAATCTTATGGTTACCAAAATGACCCATATTATGGTCATTTGCTGCCACGTTGAAGAAAGTTTTTTATTGCATAAGGTGAGGATCGGTGACTTTATAGAAAGTTCTTTTTTTAATATCAATATATATATTAAATGAGGTGAGGTGACTTTGAAGAATGATAAGGAGGGGTGTCTTTGAAGGTTGACCGTTGAGTGGTAATTATTTAAAAATAAAAATAAAATATGAAGAAAAAAAATATTCCTTAAAAGAAGGAAATGTGCATTTTCCTTTTCATATAAATACCCTCACGTTTCCTCATTTTGAAGAGATAGGAAGTGAGCTCTATGTTCTTTCTCTGAGG
>LPNX010600292.1:5597-39021 GCA_001517045.1 Pseudotsuga menziesii
AGAACAAAGTGTTGTACATACCTGTAAATTCACGACAACCAAGTCGCCATCTTAGCTTTGCAAAATCTTCTGGAGGAAATAGAAATTAGGGAGACATTGAAACATGAAATTGGAGAGTTGAGAGAATGAGTCCCGAACTCTGACTGTTCTATACTTGTAAACCCAGGATAATGTTTTTTTCTCCGAGAGACTTCTCCAATCTAGTTAAGTTCACGGAAGCTCAATCTAGCCTACCCAATGTTCTACCTTTGCTTCTTTTGCTCCTACATGTGACATAGGTGGAACCTTGGAGTTGTGCACCACAAAAGAAATGAGGAATTAGAAAGCGCAATTGTTTCCTTCTACAAAAGACAATTGAAAGCAACACCATATCAATTCCCCAATATTTCGACGCTCCTGAGTTGGTTTACCTTGCTCAAGTTAGGCGAATGCATGTTTATGTATTTCACATGATTACAAAAAATTTAGTTTATAATTGCTTCTACATAGCATAGATATATCTGTACAGGTGAGGGAAAATTGGGTATAGTTTTTGCGAGGTGTCTAGAGACTTTCAAAAATAATTTTTTGTTTCGAGGGCGCTCAGGGTGCAGATCAGAGAGACAATGAGAGGAAGAGGAAGAAGAAGAAGAGGACTCAAGTCAAAAGGTGAGGCAAGTGAGGAGGGGAGACATAATGGCGATATTTGCAGGAGCATCCCATTGGTGGTATAATGATGGGAACGAGCCTCTCCAAATCATATCCATTGCCAACGCCCTCATAATCAACTCGGGCGGAGGAGTTACTATGTAAGCATCCCGAAAAATTAAGTAATGATAATCTCAAGTTGGGTATATGACAAATTCTTTCGTTTCTTTTAGAGCTTACTATATGCATATTATACAAACCTTCTCTCTGGTTGGAACTCCATTCCAGTTTCCTTTGTCTTTGCTACCTAACCCTCTTCCTTCGATGAGACGGGAAGACTAAGCAGCCTAGGTGGATCGTGCAAGACTGTGAATGTTGATTCAAATGATTCTAACCCTAGTAAATGAATGGAAATTGGAATAAATATTGGAATACTGGACTAACTAGTATAGGATACGATTCATGAACACAAACAAAAGGCGACGTGTTGCTAGCCTGCTACCAAAGATTTGTCATCCTAGTCATGTGCTGGTTTGTCAACTTAGAGACCCATTGGACTAGGTTAGGTTTGAATTCGACAAAGATTGCTCAATGCATTGTAAATTACAACTTGTAAGTTGTAACTCAAAAAACACCATTATTTTTTTCCTTATGGATCCTTCACAATGGAGGGATGTCAAATCAATTCACCATCCATAAATATGACTCATAAGAGCATTTAATTTCACATCATATACTCAAATACTCAAATGACTTGTAAGTTGTGAGATTAGGTGACTCAGTGAACAAGAATATGCCAGATGGAAAACCAAGTTGGCAGGCTGGAATTTTCTCAGACCAAGATTTAATATTTAATGAAGTTGGCGAATCAGTAATGCAAGCAAATACCATTAAATTCTTTAAAAGTGAACATCAAATACCGAGTCACAGTCCCAACTCATCGAGTTGAACTTGGCACTGGTAGCACAGTGGCCCACTGTGGTCTGTGCCCATTGGGACCCAAATCCTCATCCATGATCCTATTATTTGAGGGCACTTGGGCAGACTCTAAGTCCAAAGAGACTCTAAGTCCAAACTCTTCCACAATTCACTGAATCATTGATAACCTGGAAGGGCAAATTTTGTAGTTGCCCTTCTGTTGCAAATTTACTGAGGTGCTTACTCAATTTCATTATTGATGGGCTAGAAATTAAACCAATTTTTTTTTGCATGGTAAAAATTTTTTTGACCTTCTATGAAGGGTAAAATGGCCTTTGAAGGGCTCTGAAGGCTTCAAATTTGGAGCCTGGACCCCACAAATAAAGAAAGAGAAAGAGATAGGTTTGGCGCGGCGAGCTTGTTGGTCGGCCACTATGTCTCAAAAGCAGAACGCGTGGAGGCTAACCTTTGGAAGGACATTTCACTTCGTAAATGTTTTATCAGACCTTCAAAATATTCGAGCATATGCCGGTCCTTGAGAATATATATATTACATTTTGATTTCAAAATATGCAAGCATATACCGGTCTTCAAAAATATATATGTTACATTTCCACGAGCTTCCTCATGCTGAATGTGTCAAATGAAAGTGTTTTGATATGTCAATTAATTTGTTTTGCTGGTCCACGTCTATTTCTCTGATTAACTTTAAGATGATAAACACGAGGGTGATATTCGAAGATGTAGTCTAGCTATTTTGGAGTAGTTCCTTCAAATAAAAAAGGATAAACCGAAGAGATGGATAGTAGAGGAACATATTGATATGGCAAATGCATTGTGTTTTTACTGTGCTATACAGTAAGATTGTAAGATTGTAGACCAAGGAGTGGGGGCTTAAAGTTTATGTTGTATAATTTTTCAGTGGGGGCTTGAAGTTTATGTTAGATTGTTATTGGTATAATTTTTCAGTGGGGCTTTGAAGTTTATGTTAGATTGTTATTGGTATAATTTTTTAGCAGGTATAGGTATTGTTACAAACCAGCATAGATCTATATCTACCAAGCATCGAGAAGGATCAAATATCTTAAAGTGTAAACTTTTTTTAGAGTGGAAGTGTTGAGTAACTGTGTAATTTAATGTTTACGGTTTTAGTTTATCTAATTTATATTGTTTTATATCAATGCAATTCTAAATAATTTAAATTTATTTTAAGCCCACATGTTATTTTTAATAATTTTTTTTTATATAAAGGACACTTGTCAACTCTAGGATGAGCACGGAAGGAGTTACACATCTCTCCCATACTGGGCTGTAGAATGCACCTCTTCGGTGCAATAATGAGGCGGTTGTTAAGATGGTTTTGAAGCTCATAATGTCAAAAGGGGTGAAAAATGTTTAGATCATCAAGGACTCGTTTTTAGTCATTGAGTTGCTTAATTTGAAAATACCTCCAAAGAATATTTCTTTGAAGCCTTTGTATGAGGATATATGTAGGGTGCTTGCATATTTTGAAGATGTCTCCTTCCAACATATATACAAGGAACAAAATGTACAAGCATATCAACTTTCAAAGATGGGACTTTAGTATGCCAAAGACACTAGGAAATTTTCGGAGGTAAAAAAAGACATCAGTAAGGAACTTGACCCAGGGCCTTTCCTTGCTATTGCACATGGAGCTAGCCTCTGTGGTGATACCTATGTCATAGGGTTTGCCGAATTTGGACCTTCAAGTTCGAAATTCGACGAACCTAAAACAAAAAGTCAAACTCGTTAAAATTCGGGTTGAAGTTCAGTTATGCAATTCACGGGTTCACTTGTACTCTGTGGCCAGCGTTCTTGTGTATGGCTTCTATGCCAGCAGAACTCTAGATCCATTCATAAGGAAAGATGTAACAACGTCGTGACCGCATGTGTAAACGCGCATACAGTCCACGGTTTGTAGAACACGCTGCAACGTGGAAAGACTTGTTGGCAATCAACGGTCGGAAGTGGCAAATTCCAATAATATTCGAAGGAGAAGTATAAGCGCTAACCAAAACGCCCCCAACCCGCTGGAATCCAACATACCAATTCTTGTCTAAATCACAGTTTGTAGTGTTTAAATCGCAATTTCAATACTTTGAGTAGTTTTAAAATAGGTGATTTAATCTAAAACAACCAGATACAATTACAATTACTGAAATTGCAAAATGGTAAAAATAATAATTTTCCTAACAAAAATTTGACCCTTTTTTTTTCAAAAATCCACCAGAAAAGTGAGTCGTTTTAGTTGTATTTTATCCTACTCGTTATTGGAATGCTCTCTAGTCTTGGCAGTGACGTGACCTAATACTATCGATTCTCGATAATGACAATAACCGTGACCATGCCGATTATTAGAAATTTAAATACAGCTTTTTCGATAAATAACTATAACACGGCTTGTTATAGTTATGTTTTTTTGATGTATTATAAATTAAATGCTTATACATATATTAAATTTTATTTATTATAATAATATATAAAATACAAAAATATATTCATTATTTTAATATATCATAACATATTTATATTTTAATATATTTTAATATTTATATTTTTAAAATATGTATATAGTTGAATTTAAAGGCGAACTCTATTTCAAACCTAATTCTAAAACTCGAACCCGAACTATGTGACATATGGTGATATACTACGAGGGTGAAGATTAATCTCGAATAGTCATTTACATCACTATTTCTATAATAGTGGAGGACTATATTATCTGAGGTCATGTAAAAGTTATATTTGTAGTATCTTTGGATAGGAGGGATGAAATTATTTGCAATTAAATTTATGTAAGTTAAAAGCATATATTTGATGATGATTTGATGATGATTATATTAAAAGTATATATATGATGATGATTATGTAAAAATAATTATATCAATAAATAATATGGTTAAGAATTTAAAAAAAAATTGAATTATAATTATTTTGTTTTAAATGTTAAAAATAAACATCATAATTTTTTTTTAAATATATTTATAAAGTTATTAAAAATTAGATATTTTTTTTATTTTATTAAAATGAATTTCTTTCATTAACATATTTATTAATAATTGATTTATTTTCATTAAATTTTTAATATCATTCTTATAAAATGTAAAAGTTATAGTTTTAAATATTTTACATTATAATAGTGTGAAGTTATAATTTTAAATACTACATTGTAATAGAATGTTGTTATTGGTTTTATTAAAATGTTTTCTTTCACTAACATGTTTATTTATTATGTATGGGTTTCAATCTTCTGGTAAAAAAATTTAACATGTTTATTAATTATATATGGGTTTCAATTTTTTATAAAAAATTTAACATGTTTATTAATTAGGTATGGGTTTCAATTATTTGATAAAAAATTCAATATATATTTTTAAGTGTAAAGATTAAAATTTTCAATATATATTATAAATAGAATGGTCAACAAGTTATTAACTAGCATTTGCATTATGAGGTGCAAAGGAACGTCTAAAGGGTCAAAATATTTTGCAATGGCTTTTGAACTATATTATAAGGGAATGTGCAATAATAAATGTGATGGAATATATTTGTGAAGAAAACCATCTAATACAATAGATAACAGTAATGATAAACTAACCATAGTTGATTGCACGAGTCCCTCTAATCTTCCCAGCTTAAGCCTGAAACACAAAAGGTAAAATTCTATACAACTTTTTGTCATAAAACAACCTAAGTTTCAAATCTACAGAGTTCCAAGACACATTTATTCGATGTTACTTTGTGTCCTGTACAGTGGCATGATACACATAACCTGCTGACGCAGAGTTCTAAACAATGTTGATGCACATAATCTGCTCAACATATCCTTTTATGTTGATCTACCATACCATTTCAATTGAAACCCTTAATCCGTTCAAAACAACAATTTTCTGCAATTTCCATAGGGTAAATATAAATTTGTTCAAAGTTGCAGACTTGCAAACTTTACTAATATATTGTGTTGTGACAGTTAGTCATTCTAAACCAGAAAATTGTTATCCCTGTAATGTTTAGAACCAATTCTATTATCATTACCAAATTGTTCTAAAGCAAAACTTCCAATCTATTCTAAAGCAAAATTTTGTTCTTACAACAGATTTTGGAACCAACTATTGTTTCATGATCTCAAACCAAGCAATTTATTTGTTGATTTCTCATAAGAGTACCATAGTGTAGGAAGCCCTTGTAAACATTACCAAAACCTCCCGAACCTAGAATATTCTTGCTACTAAAATTGTCAATGGCGAACTGAAGCTCTTTGAAATGGAATCTCTTTAAATGTCCCAATCAAACTTCTGGATCATGCTGCTCTGCAAGTATTTCATCATATAACCCATAAACAGAATAAGAAAACTGCTCAGATTTCACACAGAAAGCCAAAATAGTTGATAAACAAAATTGTATAACATCGAGAACAAGATTAGTAAATTGACCATCTAGGGAGATTGCATACATACCGTTGACATAAAAAAAATTTGTTGATTGTGTCTCTATCTCCACCAAATGAAAATTCCAATTAAAACTCCAATTGTACACAAAAAAAACCAAGACTCGCTCCAAAAGTTACAACCATGGTATGTTTTTTAGAAACTCCAGAGGGTGCCATAGGAACTGCAAAACAAATTCCAATGTACACTTAATTTATCAAGCTACTCTACTTCAAAAACGAAATTTAGCATGGCATGATTGTATATGAATAAAGAGCAAACTATGTAACCTCTCCAAATCATCGGGTAACTTTTGGATTAGATTTTTGAATTCCTAAGTGACCTTAACCTCTCCAAATTGTCAGGTAACTTTTGGATAAGATGGCAGTTATTAACAAACAACCTATGGAGGTCAATTAAATTGCATATTTTTCCTTGCAGTTCCTCCAAATCACTACAGTGATCCAAAGTAATTTATAAGATCTTTGGATAACTTGAAACTTGTTTCTTATCTAATGGAGTCATATTCCCCAAGCCCTCACATAGACATAAGGCTGACAACTTTTCCAAGCTCTCCAAGGATCTACAATACTCACAACGAGGGGACGCAATCAACCTCTCAAGTACCATTGACTTGATCCGATTAAATAAATTGAAAAGCTTGGCAGCCCCTGAAGTATTGCATGCTTTGAACTATAATTGTATATTATATTAATAATTATACTACCCAACAAATCACTCAAAGCATTGATTGGACACATTAATACACACCTTTAGATGAAAGAAGACTATCCTAATACTGTAATAGCAATAATCAAATCTCAGACAGGCATTACGACTTGTTTTGAATCTTGATCAACAACTTACAAACTTAAAATCCAGATACAAGTAACTTCAATAAGGATGCCCAATCAATTTGATTGGATAGGATATTTCAATTACATTCTATGTTCGCAGCAAAATGAAGGTGATGGCAACAGTATCACAATAGGAGGTTGTCTAGTGCCTTCAAATAGAGGGTGTGATGCAAATATTGAGAACCTACAAATGTAACAAGGAACTACCCAAGCGAATGAAATGAAATGGGATCAACCCCACTGTATCAAGTGACTTGGTGATTATGTGAGTCCATTTCTAAGTCTCCTTAATGCACACCTTTCTTGTATACTCAACAATCTAACAAAAACCATAATAGTAACTCCAACCAAGTAAAAAGGCCATAATTGTAAGCTTAGGGCATACGTCAGAGCAACATGCGGATCTATTCTTAACAACTGTCAATCTTCACCGTGGATTGAATATAAATATACAAATCAAGCTAAATCAAAACCGTTTCATCAAAGACCCAATCGTTCAAATATTATTGGTTGACTTGTGAGCTTGGACACATCTTATTCTCGTTCACTAAGACTCTTTAGCTCTGTTATGAATCTTCACATCAAACAGTGTGTGGGTGGTTATCTTGTACTCAATGAAGACAGATTTTTTTTCCAAATGCTTAATTTGAGAGACATATCTGCTCAAGTGGTTGAATAAGGCATTTGATATCATTGAACAAATTATGAACACCTATGCATGTTCTCTTGCATTTAAAACCCATCAATCATGTGGCTCCTTTGAAAACTGTTTTTTCTTCCTTACCTATATCACATTGTATTGTTGAATAGAACCAAAATGGAATCTCTTCAAGCCTGTAATTAATGTATATTGAAAGAACACTGGTACAAGTTCTTAGTGTGGCCTAAGATATGATATTTACACTGACTGCAAAGGTGCTTGAAATTGGAAATTCTAGACTGATTGAACATTTACCCTTTAATCAGATCGAGCTAAATCATTCGCTACTTTTAATTTCAAAGTCATTATCTACCAAATCAACTCCATAGACATTATAGTAAAAACATAGAATGCATAAAAAATACATGCAGTACCTAACATTGGCTAATAAGAATCCAATAACACACAGTAGAGGTAATACGAATCTAATAGAACTCAGTAGCGGTGATACATAATGCCTTGCAAGGTAGGAGGAAGATGTATTGCAAGAATATTGTGTCCTGCATTTATCCCTATAAAAGGTCTATTACAAATTCAAGACAATTGACAAACATAAGCAAAAAAACAAGGTATTCATGTAATGGAATCATCTAAAAAAGAGCACACAGAGGAAGTTTAAGTGTAGGAAGAAACAACATACTAGTCTAAACCATTAGAAGAGTCATTAAGATTATCATATTTGGCAGAACCATCAAATATCGTCTCTGGAGATTCCCGGACAATTGTGTTAAAGAAAGCAGTAAAATTGTGAAACCCCTTCGTCTCTGGACCGCATACCCAATGAAGCCAAGCAAACCATAGGCTAAATTCAATCCAACAGGGTTTCTCTTCTTTGGCCTATCCCTGTCCCTCTTGTAATGGCTATTCCCTTGAATAGTGCAAAAAAATGTCTAATGGAGTCATATTCCCCAAGCCCTCACATAGACATACTAACAACTTTTCAAATCTATCCATGGATAGATCTAAGTAAATAAAGGAAAGCTTCGCAGCCCCTGAAGTATTGCATGCTTCAAACTGTAATTGTATATGATATTAATAATTATACTAAGCTCTTCCTCAACAATTTTTTGTAGCTCACTGATTGATGCTTTGTCATCGTCGTCATCAATGCAATCATATGCCATCATGTGACTATATCCAACCAATGAAGCATCTATTTAGATAAACATTTATGTTCAATGTTGATCTAAGGTTTGGTGTAGTAATAAATGTCAACAATCTGAGTTGTGTTTCTTGTATTTCTTTATGATTTTTTCTTTATAATTAATTCATCAATTTGTGAATATAACAACTTATCGCAAGTTCAAAACACAAAGATATAGTGGGATATGTGCAAGAAAACTGTGAGTGGGAATGCTTATGCATAAATACCAATTATGTTTGCAATTGTAAGACATCACAAGCCATTTGATCAAACAATAACATGTTGCCATATGTTGCACAATAGAGGAGACAAAAGTTAAAACCCCAGTCTATGTCATCTTCATCAAGCCTATTTTGGGGTTAGAAAACCAAACAAACATTCATATTTAGCACAAAATAGAAAAACCCAAAATTTTCAGTAAATAATAAATGTATATTTTTGGGAGAAAAAAGAAACATAAAAGAAATATAATTATCAATTGAAACCTGTCTTTCACAATTTTTTTTCCAAAAAAACAATAATTATTTTGAAAATGGACCACTTGAATCACATCACTCATTAAGAATGTTTTGATGAAGGATGAACCCAATGAATGGAAAGAGATTGTGATGTTACCTGTCAAATTCATGGTGCCACCCAATACATTGGCCCCGACTTCTTTCTTAGACGCTAAGGATTCTCCTTTCTAGCTACTTTCATCGAGTGAACTACTTCTAGACATGACAATACGATATAGTGGTGTTGTCTCCGCTGCTTTGATAAACAAAACTGTGTTGATGGCCACATCCTTCACATATACTTTTATTTTTTTCCAAAAAACAATAATTATTTTGAAAATGGACCACTTGAATCACATCACTCATTAAGAATGTTTTGATGAAGGATGAACCCAATGAATGGAAAGAGATTGTGATGCTACCTGTCAAATTCATGGTGCCATCCAATACATTGGCCCCAACTTCTTTCTTAGACGCTAAGGATTCTCCTTTCTAGCTACTTTCATCGAGTGAACTACTTCTAGACATGACAATTTCATATAGTGGTGTCGTCTCTGCTGCTTTGATAAACAAAACTATGTTGATAGCTGTTGGAGTAGGGTCCCGCAGCTACAAAAGAAGCTGCTAAGTTTAGCGGAGAGATAAGTTTTGGCGGAAAGAAGACAAGACAGAGCTACGACGCCGTAGCACGTTTCCAGTTGCAGAGCAGAGCTGGAAACCATGACTTTTTGAGATAGGAAAGTCAAAGAAAGGCAACGGTACCTGAGCGGTCGAGAAGAGAGAGCTCACCCACTGCATTGAAGGCAGTGGCGGAAGACAGGAGGGCTCAGCGACCCTCATAAAGAAGAAGGAGCAACGAGGCTCAAGCATTGAAGATGAAGGATAGAAAAGAGAAGCGGTGCATAGTACCCATGGTCAGTGCCGGGAAGCATGGAAGACTGCAGAGAGCTGTGGTGTGACAGGAAGCAGCTACCTCAAGGACAGAGAGGACCAACTATCACTAATTAGGGTTTGGGTTACTGTTGGGACAGGCCCACAGTGTTGTAAAAGCAATACCTTCGGGCTGCTTATAAAAAGATGTAATTTTGTATTGTAAAGGGTTGGTTAGATAGTTAGACAGTCGTGATTGAAATAGGCAATAAGGATAAGTAGACTGTTGTAAAAGCCGAGCTCTGGTTCTGGTTCTAGCTGTAGCAATCTTACTGAAACCAGTAGCCGGCTTATAGAGCATTCATGTAACAATCCGCAGGGATCGACTGAGAGGGAAGAGTATGTTGTAAGAGCGACAACATAAAGGTAGAGAAGAAAGATCTAAGAGAGAAGATCTTGAGCTGCATGTGAGATGCAGCAGAACTGTGTTCACCTTCCCTTAAGCTATAATAGAGAAGCACAGTTCTGTGGACGTAACTCCCATCCTGGGGGCGAACCACGTAAAAATCTGCGTGTTATGTGATGAATGCATGTGTTTGTGCTTATTTACTATTATTTATTGTTTGCACATGAGTTTTGTTACAGTTAAGGAATGAATACGTTAATCCGTTGCAGTAACATAGAAGGATAATCATACATTGAAGTCTTTGGCATATTGTAAGCAGGTCATTTATGAAGTTGTGTTAAGCAGTCACTTAGTCGCAGTATAACCATCTAGTAAGTTGAACCTCGCACGTCGACATGACCACACTAAGTGCGTTGAGCCACGGAGGTGGAGTATCGCAGAGAGGCGATACTGCATCGACAGAGGAGTTGCGGTGCGCAATACCGTAAGTTAAGGGCTTAGTGTGGCAGAGGAAGTGCGTGTCGCACTGCGCGTGCGACGCGATAAGATTGGGAATATTGAGGTAAGGAGAAGTTTCGTAGTGAGGAAAGATACCGCGTAACGCGCATAGAGTCCGAGAACTCGCGGCTAGGCGAGCCTCGTGTAGAAGAGAATCTGCGACGCGCAGAGGCCGAGATCTCGTGGCTAGAAGGGATATGAGTAGTATGTAGGATTGCCACAGAACCTGGTCCAAGACACTTGAGTCCTTGGCCAACCCATTAGGATCACTTCAGGTGAGACTTCAAGCCGCTTGCGGTCTGTTGCCGAAAGGGCCAGTGAGCTAGGGGTGTTGTTGGTTGATTATAGTAAACCTGGGTCTGCCCATGCAATCAACAAATGGTTCTGTTGCTGGTTTAAATGACTGGGAGTCAATGTTCTGTTGGCATCCTACCAGAGAAGAGTTTCACCAGTGGCTAGATTCAAACTTAACGGAGTTTGCCAAGAAAGAAAATCGGAGTCCTAAACTAAGCACAGAGGCCTGGTTGGAAAAACATATTGCTTCAGACATACATTCGATATTCTTTGCAACGTATGGAAATGAGCTTTACGACTGGTTATCAAAGTTGACAGATAGGAACACATTAAAGAAGAAAAGAACCATTTTCTGGACACCGGAGCTGATTCATACCGTGCAGAACCTTGACAATCCAATTACGAGAGCAGTGGACTTCTGGCTTACAAGTGTGCTAGAAGGCTTTGTTACAGAATTTGCAGTTGACCAGAGAAAGAGCTTTAGCGCAGCTGAACGATACTTCTTCAAAGGATATCATGGTAAGTACCTAAGATCTCTAAACTTGTCCCTTAAGATGCTGCTATACGAAAAAGGAACAATGGATCTAGTTTCAGATGAGTAAGTAAAAGATAGTAATGTCACAAGAGTTTGAAAGTGATTTTGATGACATTGGACGAACACGTAGTGGAAAGAAGTATAAAGTAGATTTTAGCTCTCCTGTATTTGAAGACAGTTCAGACAGTATTATACAACAGAGCCCTCGCACCACAGAAGAACCAGAGGAGGGTATTCCTTACCATCCCTATACCCCACAGAAACAGACAGGGACTCAGAATAATCCCGTGGGTACTCCATCTAGTAGTTCACAGACAGTACCTACTACTGCTACATTACCTTCAACCACACCGCTGAGTGGTAGTAATCCAGTCAGTTAGAACCCACCACAGAGAAATAGAATGGGAGATGACATGAAGCTACCTATATTTAAGGGTACCGGAGCAGAAGACCCATAACAGCATTGGTTCCTATGTGAAGCCATGTGGACCATTAAAACAATCAATGATGATAACCTTAAACTTGTACAGTTGGTCACCACACTTAGAGACAGAGCCTTGACATGGTACATAAAGTATACTACATTACCCAAGACACTTTCCCAGGTCAAGAACGCCATGATCAAAGAGTTTAAGAAACCTAAGTCTGAATCTCAGTGTATAACAAAGCTCAAGGATATTAAGCAGCTTCCATCAGAATCAGTATGGGACTTTGACCAGAAATTCAAAGCCCTGATAGACCAAGTAAGCTTTGACTTTGCACCAGAGCAGCATAAGGAATGGTTTATTGCAGTGCTGCTCCCTCACATCAGGCTGCCACTAATGCAGCAGAAACTCACTACTCAAGATGAAGTGCTGGAGATGGAAATGAAACTAGAGGCTTCACCTCTAGCAGAGACTACCACAGGCATGAAAACCCTACAAAACCAGTTAGCCAACCTTACATTACAGATACATGAACTTAAGAAAGGAAAAGAAGTTATGCAAGACATATGGTGCATAAAGTGTAGAGCACAAGGCCATAGCAAAGACAACTGTCCAGTCTTCGCCGAATATTTAGCATCAGGGGATCCTAACCCCTTACCATGAACACAAGGGCCATGGTGTGAAATATGTAAAACACAAGGACATCCGCCTCAGCAATGCCCTTTGCTTCAGAAGTATGTACAGACACCTAAGAACCTATATTGTGTCTTCTGCAAGTTTTTCGGGCATGATGAATAGGACTGCCGAGCCTATGATCTCATGTTAGATAGAAAACATGACGTGTACAGAGTCCAATCAGAAACACAGGGTCCAGCAACAGGACCATAGCTGGATCAGGCTTACGGAGGCCGTGCAGGAGGATTCAGAGGACGAGGCCGTGGAGGAGGCTTTGCACGAGGAGAAGGCTTTGGCCGTGGATGAGGTTTTGGCCAAGGTCATGGACCAATCACTTGTTATAATTGCGGAGTTGTAGGAAACTATGTTAGGGACTGTCAGAACCCCACCACCACTTGTAATTACTGCAAATCTTATGATCATACCATAGAAGAGTGTCCTATCCCGATAGCTAAGATCAAAGACCCTAAGCCCGCAGTACACCAGAACATCCAGCTTATTGTTGCTGAACCAGAGGAATCAGAACCCAAAGTTAACATTATGACTCGGAGCGGTGCTTCCACCAGTGGGACATCGCATGATCCCGAAAAGAACGCAAGACAGCCGTGGGTGCGCAGAGCTCCTAGTAAAGCAACACCACTCGACCTGCAAAAGAACAAAGAGACATTTCACGAAGCTAAGGCTTCCTTTAATGAATGTACCCAATCAGGATCACAGGTATCGCTGTCTAGGGGCATACCACAGCAAGCACCTTGTGGCGATAGCAGTGAACAGGTACCACAGCAGGAAGAGACGAAGAGGATGAGCCGACAGGAAGTGTACAATCCTTCCTGCATAGTTGCTTGAAACTCCTTAGAAATGAAAAATCCATTGGAGAGCTACAACGCATCATAGATCAGTGTCAGCAACCTTCTCTCCCGGATAGTGCGCACCGCATTGTTCATAATATTACGAGACATATAAGGACCGGAAGAGAGATGAAGCTTACAGTGCAGATTGGAGAATTTGAAATGGATGAGGTCCTCTTAGATCTAGGATCAGAGGTGAATGTTCTAACTAAGCAAACATGGCAACAGATGGGTAGCCCTCAGTTAGACATATCGCCTATCCACCTGAGATTAGCTAACCAGCAGCGAGTATCACCATTGGGTCGACTGCCACAGGTGCCAGTTGACATTGACGGAGTACGCAGCTTTGCGGACTTTGAGGTTATAGAAATCATTGGCGACAGTCGACCATATCCAGCGTTATTAAGTATTGGCTGGGCGATCAGTAGCAAGGCTATCATCGACCTAAAGAGAAGACAAATGACCTTTGAGGATGCGCAGATCCGGGTCATCACTCCATTAGATCCTTTCCAGGGTCCTAGATATATTGAACCTATCCGAGCAGAGGAGGAGGCACGTAATATGGATAGCTTCTACCAGATGACTACGAACCAGAACGACTATATCAACACGACAGCAGAATGGAACATTAGTTGGCAATGCGACAGCTCATGCGAGTCAGATTCTGATGTTGGTCTAGAAAACTGGCAGAATAGACTTTACGAAGTCTCAGCTCGCAGATGTGTGTTTATGAGTAAGTCACTGCGATGGATCGGCGCAGAGGTCACCGACCTTCCATCATTTCATGGATTGACAGATATCTAGGACTTCCTTGAGAAGTTTGAGCAACAGATCCCTTACGAGCAGAGGATCCCAGCTATGGACCTTGCAGTACGAGCCACACCTGCAAGATGGTGGTATGCACATAAAGAGAATATCACATCATGGGATGATATTAAAAGACTGATGACGATCAGATTTTCTGTCAACAGAGAGTATATCCAGCAGAAGTACATAGGAGAAACTGACCCCAGGACACACATTCAGGCATGCGAACAGAACTGGTCGGACGTTCCCAAGGATGAATGGGTTCACCGATTCATTCACACATTGGATACAGTTCCAAGGAACTGGTACACAGAGACTGAATTACGAAAGGGGACGACCACATGGTCACTTATGATAGACAGCTTCCTACTCACCTTCATGTTTGAATCCAAACATTCAAGTGTTGCTCAGGCCCTAGACATCATCAAGACCAAGATATTTGAGGATTGCACCATCTCAGTACCAGTCCAACCTGAGTGGGCTATCTAGCTAGAAGAGGCGTTGGAATGTTATAATTTTGCATCAGAATCAGAGGAGGCAGATGAGGACCCGTGCAACACCAACATTCCAGAGTCAAAAGGAACTCGTGATGTTGGGGGACCACAGTTAGAAACTCCAGCAATCACTGAGCCCATTAAGATTAAAAAGGTCAATATTGGCACAGATGCAGAACCTAAGTTTGCCTCTATTGGAGACTATTGGAACGATGAAATAGTCGGACAGATTGCAGATCTCTTACATGACTATCAGGACCTATTTCCCACCAAGTTCACAGAGATGAAGGGAATAGTTGGAGATTTGGGAGTGATGAGAATACCATTGAAGGAGGACGCTAGACCAGTCAAGCAGTGCCCATATAGATTAAATCCGCGTTACAAAGAAAAAGTCAAGGACGAGATCGATAAGATGTTAGCAGCAGGCATCATTGAACCGGTAGAAGAAAGCGAATGGGTTAGCCCCATGGTCGTACAAGAGAAGAAAACAAAGGGGGACATCAGAATCTGTGTCGATCTGCGCAAGCTCAACGATGCATCACTTCATGATCCATTCTCGACACAGTTCACTGATGAGGTATTAGACAACGTGGGAGGGTAGGAGGTCTACTCCTTCATTGATGGATTTTCAAGCTACCATCAGATCAGAATACATCCAGAAGATCAATCCAAGACCACCCTTGCAACAGAATGGGGCTCATTCCAGTATACGGTAATGCCCTTTGGTCTTAAGAATGCACCGGCTATATTTTCTAGAGTAGTAGTTGATGTATTTAAAGAATACATCCATAAATTCTTAGAAGTATATTTTGATGACTGGACTGTATTTGGACTAGTCGATAAGCACATAGGCGATTTAAGACTGATGTTAGAGAAATGTAGGCAGTACCAAATTTCTCTAAACTTGAAAAAATGTATATTTTGTGCACCATTCGGTATTTTGTTGGGTCATATTGTGTGTAGACAAGGCTTGATGGTAGATCCCGCGAAGATAGCCATCATTATAAATCTTCCACCACCCAACTCTGTAAAACAACTAAGAACAGTACTTGGTCATACCGGGTACTACAGAAAGTTCATCAAGGGCTACGCAAAGATTACAGCACCAATGGACAAATTGTTAAAGAAAGATGTCAAGTTCCTATGGAATGAGGAATGCCAGCAGAGTCTAGACATGCTTAAAGAAAAGATGGTTACAGCACCTATCCTAGTATTTCCAGACTGGACTAAGCCATTCCATGTACATGTGGATGCATCAGGCATCGCACTAGGAGTCGTCTTGACGCAACCAGGAGAAGGGGATATTGACCATCCTATCGCATACTCCAATAGAAAGCTATTGACAGCAGAAAAGAACTACACCACAACAGAAAGAGAGGGCTTAGCTATAGTGTATGCGCTACAGAAGTTCAGGCACTATCTATTGGGTGCCTCGTTTAAAATGTTTACTGACCATTCCGCATTGAAGTACCTAGTCAATAAGCCAGTGTTAGGGGGGAGAATCTGTAGATGGTTACTCCTCTTTTAGGAATATGATTTTGAAATCATTATAAAACCAGGAAGACTGAATGCTGGACCTGATCATCTGTCGCATATAGACTCAGGGGAAGAGCCCAGTAACCTAGAAGACAATCTGCCCGATGCGCAGTTGTTCTCTGTACAGATCACAGATGACTACTATGCCGACATTATTCAATTCATCACTACAGGAGTAGCACCTGATGACTTCACTAAGCAGCAAAAGAAGCAGTTGGTTGTTAAAGCAGCAGACTTTACCCTGATCGCAGGACACTTATACAAGTTAGGTCCAGATGAAGTATTGCGCAGATGCGTGATGCCACATGAAAAAGACACTATCCTCAGAGAGGCACACTCAGGAACCGTAGGAGGTCATTTCGCTGGAAATCCGACTGCGCAGAAAATCCTAGAGGCTGGACTATGGTGGCCTACGTTACATAAAGACACCAAGGACTTTTCCAGATCCTGCGATATCTGCCAGAGGGTGGGAAAACCCTCACGACGCGATGAAATGCCGCTGCGACCGTAGGTCACGCTGCGCGCATTTGACAAATCGGCTATAGACTTTGTGGGTCCTATCAACCCACTAGGAAAGTGCACGGGTGCGAGATATATTATCACCGGAACAGAGTACCTCACCAGGTGGGCTGAGGCCAAGGCAGTAAGAAATTGTGATGCTGCGACGGCCGCAGAGTTTCTCTTCAAAAACATCATCACTAGATTTGGATGCCCAGTAATTTTGATGAGTGATCAAGGTACCCATTTCTTGAACTACACCATTGAGCCTCTGACAGAAGAATTCCAGATTCAGCACCATAAGAGCACCCCCTACCACCCATAGGCTAATGGTACGGTGGAGGCATTTAACAAGATTCTAGAAAATGCTCTTACTAAGATCTGTAATAACCAAAGGAATGATTGGGATCTCAGAGTTAACGCTGTATTATGGGCATACAGAACCACATGCAAGAAACTTACGGGACACACACCTTTCAGCTTGGTATATGGACAGGAGGCTGTTATGCCTATGGAGTATATTCTTCCCAGTTTAAGAATCGCTCAGATTACCGAGATGACTGATACAGACACAGTGGAGGAAAGGCTAGCACAGCTGCTTGCCTTAGAAGAAGACAGATTCATCGCCGGATTCCATCAGAAAGTGCAGAAAGCACGAGAAAAAGCCTGGCATGACAGACACATTAAGAGTAAGACTTTCCAGATTGGAGACCTAGTGCTCCTTTATGACAACAAATTCATTAAGTTTCCAAGGAAGTTCAAGACACATTGGTTGGGGCCATATCAGATACAGCAAGTTACGGAGGGAGGTGCCGTTCAGCTTAGCTAGTTGAACGGGGAGCTTCTTCCCACATGGATCAATGGCAGTAGGCTTAAGCTCTATAGTGCTAGCCACCTCGCCTCTTAGCCCTAGCTTAGCCAGTATATAGTGCAGATGTCCAGTGTAGTTGAAAGGAGGCATCGCACCGGGAATCAGTCTACACCGGTAGATAGTCTAGCTATGAGGAATCGCGCCAGGACGGTTCGGGAAAAAAAAAAGAGTTTTTAAATGCTTGTTTGTTTGCGCAGGTGATGCAGAGTCATATCGCGGCAGTGCGATGATTCCCCGTGCCACGTACTCAGTTTTGCAGCCGACAGACGGTTAGTCAAGTCACTGTCTGACAGGTAGTTAATGAGGAAATGACCGGTATCCCTTACCGTAGATTTGGCGGCAGCATAATTAAAGTTTCCAGATTTGGCAAATCTTGGACGAAACCAGTTCCTGTACACGCACACTTTGAGGGACACGTGATCAGATTTTAGCAATTATGGCGGATCAGAATGACGGGTAGGGTCTCGTCCAGGTAATTATTATGACCAACGGGTTCGACCTAGGATGACCGTTGCGTCCGGTAGTGTGCCTTCGGCATAAAAGCAGCCATCCTTCACATAGGAACAGTACAGTTACCAACTCTCGAGAGCTATACAGGGCAGTACTAAGTGTCCCCTGTGCAGAGCCAATTAAGTTACAGAGTACAGTGACTTCCAGAGTTCGAAGCCACTGCACGCCTAGAGTATTTAGCCGAGCGGGTTCTGACTGAGGACGAACCTATAGAAGCAAATTTTGGAAAGAACGTACTAGCCGTGCGTTCACCATGGTGACGCCACCCAAGGTTGTGAAATTAGAGACATCACAGGACCGACAGCCGCCAAGGAAGAACAGTCAAGCGTCTGAAGTAGAAGTTGTTACCAAAACCTCTGCTAAGGAAATGAAGAACGCCGAGCCGATCACTGAAGATAAGAAAGCAGAGTATAAGAATGAGAAGAAATCTCCTGTTAGAAAGAAAGTAAAAATGAGAAAAAGAAAGCAACAGGAGAAAGTCACTGACCTATCTGATCAGCTAAGAGAAACACGAAAGACTGCGGAGGTACTGAAACAGAAAACTGAGGACCAGAGGTAGCATTTGGACCTGGAGCACTTCAAAGAGAAGAGAAGTGGAAGAGGACTGCAAACCCAGCAGAGGGGAGACTTCCAGAACGAGGACAAAGGCTTGTTCTCGAAACGAAATTTATGGTTTGCATCTCTTCCATATAGAAGGCTCCAACTGAATGAAATGTTTGAGAAGGATGGAAGATACAGATTTTCCTTGTGATAAAAGTTCTAACCCAGATAAAGAGGAAAGGATATCTGAGGAGGCCTTCTCAAACACTAAGAATGTTCTCAAAGGAGAACGAGCGAAGAAAGTGAAACCGTGACTACGGGAAGTAGGGACAAGAGAGCCCAGCGAACTAAGTTACCGATACTACGAAAGAACGTGTTGAGGTGATGAAGAACGAAGTCGAAGGACTTCGGAAGAAGTTGCAGAGGACTTCACAGGAAGCCAAAGCAAAGCTACAGTAGGAGAAGCCCGCTGGTAGTGGCTCGGGGGCGAGCCACAAGTGAGTGTTAGGGGACTGTTGGAGTAGGGTCCTGCAGCTACAGAAGAAGCTGCTAAGTTTAGCGGAGAGATAAGTTTTGGTGGAAAGAAGACAAGACAGAGCTACGACGTCGTAGCACGTTTCCAGCTACAGAGCAGAGCCGAAAACCATGACTTTTTGAGATAGGAAAGTCAAAGAAAGGAAACGGTACCTGAGCGGCCGAGAAGAGAGAGCTCACCCACTGCATTGAAGGCAGCGGTGGAAGACAGGAGGGATCAGTGACCCTCATAAAGAAGAAGGAGCAATGAGGCTCAAGCATTGAAGATGAAGGACAGAAAAGAGAAGCGGTGCATAGTACCCATGGTCAGTGCCGGGAAGCATGGAAGACTGTAGAGAGCTGTGGTGTGACGGGAAGCAGCTACCTCAAGGACAGAGAGGACCGACTGTCACTAATTAGGGTTTGGGTTACTGTTGGGACAGGCCCACAGTGTTGTAAAAGCAAGACCTTTGGGCTGCTTATAAAAGGATGTAATTTTGTATTGTAAAGGATTGGTTAGATAGTTAGACAGTCGTGATTGAAATAGGCAATAAGGATAAGTAGACTATTGTAAAAGCCGAGCTCTGGTTCTGGTTCTAGCTGTAGCAATCTTACTGAAACCAGTAACCGGCTTATAGAGCATTCATGTAACGATCCGCAGGGATCGACTGAGAGGGAAGAGTATGTTGTAAGAGCGACAACATAAAGGTAGAGAAGAAAGATCTAAGAGAGAAGATCTTAAGCTGCATGTGAGATGCAGCAGAACTGTGTTCACCTTCCCTTAAGCTATAATAGAGAAGCATAGTTTTGTGGACGTAACTCCCATCCTGGGGATGAACCACGTAAAAACCTGCGTGTTATGTGATGAATGCATGTGTTTGTGCTTATTTACTATTATTTATTGTTTGCACATGAGTTTTGTTACAGTTAAGGAATGAATACGTTAATCCGTTGCAGTAACGTAGAAGGATAATCATACATTGAAGTCTTTGGCATATTGTAAGCGGGTCATTTATGAAGTTGTGTTAAGCAGTCACTTAGTCGCCGTATAACCATCTAGTAAGCTGAACCTCGCACATCGACATGACCACACTAAGTGCACTGAGCCACGGAGGTGGAGTATAGCAGAGAGGCGATACCGCATCGGTAGAGGAGCTGCGGTGCGCAATACCGTAAGTTAAGGGCTTAGTGTGGCAGAGGAAGTGCATGTCACACTGCGCGCACAACACGATAAGATTGGGAATATTGAGGTAAGGAGAAGTTGCGCAGCGAGGAAAGATACCACGCAATGCGCATAGAGTCTGAGAACTCGCGGCTAGGAGACACCCGTGTAGAAGAGAATCTGCGACGCGCAGAGGCCGAGATCTCGTGGCTAGAAGGGCTACGAGTAGTAAGTAGGATTGCCACGGAACCTGGTCCAAGACACTTGAGTCCTTGGCCAACCCATTAGGATCACTTCGGGTGAGACTTCAGGCCGCTTGCAGTCTGTTGCCGAAAGGGCCAGTGAGCTAGGGGTGTTGTTGGTTGATTATAGTAAACCCGGGTCTGCCCATGCAATCAACAATGGCCACATCCTTCACATATACTTTTTCTCTAGTTTCTTCAACAAACGTTGTTTACGGAGATTAACTCATAACAAACAAAATATCTGCTTGATCCTGGTAATAAATGAAAAATAGAATTGTTGATAAAATGACAAACATCTCAATACTCAATTATTTGTCAAGCATCACAATAAAATTTATCTCACCTTGTCACTCGATCTGCTTTTGAGCCATTCAACCAATGTAAACATGAATACAATGGTACCTCCTTCCAAATAATTCCCCAATAAAACAACGCCCATAATTGTTTCATTCCCATTAATCCCATTTAAATATATTATATACACCCATAATAGAAATATTCATGCAAAGGAAAAATATTTCAAGCAAACCTAATCTTCTATAGGTTTTACATCAATTACCTGAGCAAGCATCAACACATTGATATCCAACATGAAATTACAGATGGCTACACAACTCTTTAGCAATATAGGTAGAATAAATACATGTACGGCACCTAACTCCACCCACCGAAGAGGATGGTACATATAGTGGAACAAAGATATGGAAAGAAATCCGAGAGGTTAAAGTGTAAGGACTCGGCCATTTTCTTGCAATTTTCAACTATCCAGCCACAAGAAAACTTGCATCTAACCTTGCTTGATTTAGTGTCTTAACTGTATAAAACCATAACATCATTCATTATGTTTGGTGTTGCATGAAGTAATTCGAATTAGGAAGAAAAGGTAAATCCACTTAAAACAAAACAAAAATTTCCCCATAGAATCACGAAAGTTATCTAAATAAAGTGTATTTTAAAACTGCCTTAGTATTTGTTCCAGGTTGAGTTAGGGAATCCACTGTAGGAAATCCTGTGTAGCCAGTTTTAACATCTAACCCTCTCTAGTAAACCCAAGCTTAATTCAACTTGCAATTGGACAGTTCATAAATATCCACCTCCTGAAGGCTGGTGGGATTATTGACAACTTTTAGTCCTTGGAAACCAAGAAACAATCCAACCAAACCTTTTGATCCCTGCACTCTCTCTTTAGCGAACTTCAACTTTTGTACCAATAGCTCCCAAAGATCCCATTAAAACCTAACTATCCTAACTATCATGTTCTCCAATTTTAGGGAACCCCCAACATTGTACATCACTTGTTAATATTTAAATATTGACAAGATCTAAACTCCTACTTATGACTAAATTTATAACAGAACCACGATAACACAAGTTACACATGAAACCAATATGTAACAAACATATCTCTATAGCAATGGAGTATTTTAGAAAACTATGATAATAGATTTTGAATCAAAACCTATTCAAGCCTAAAAGTAAGTATGATCTGTCAATTAGGTCTAGCTACACTATCAGATTTATAACGAGATACTGCCAACACCAGGACCATGATATCCCAAGTTACACAAAAAAAGTAATATATAACAAACAAATCTCTATATCAACAGAGTATTTTAATAAACTGTTGCTAAGAAAAATACAATACCATATTATGAATCAAAAACTGATCAAGCAAACAATAAGTCAGATCTGTCAATTGGGTTTCACTCAGCTGGTTGGGGAGGAGAAATGTTTTTTTCTCCACCCATGTTCAAATCCAACTTATGACATGTTTCACTCTTTGTGAGGCAATTGTTGTTGAGGTTGTAACTCGTGAGATATATCTTACCTTTGCTTACATGCTGGAGGATGGGGTACTTCCTTGCATATTAAAAAACACTAAGTCTGATCTAAATAAAAACAAGTGTTCTGATCTATAATTCCAGAGCTAACACACAATAACATAAACTAATGCAATCATCAAAAGTAATAGATCTAAAACATCACAATCTAGAGCATTGAAGTGTCAACTGATAGAAGTATTATCAATCATTTTATGTGTTTCAATTAAAAACAACGAAATAAAGAAACATCACAAGAAAGATGGAGTGTAAAGTGGGAACCCTATTACCAGGACAATACTCACTTGAACATTTGAGTACTCGGCTCTTAAAAGGATTCCAGTATTACACTGTTGCAAACTGTTGAACAATAATATTGCCTCATATATTAAGCTCCTCACAAGGTCATGACATAATGAGGTACAAAATGCGACCTAAATATGACCTAGGTATCTATTTATATTTCAGGATCGCTTGACCTAGTCAACCTGATGACGATTAAACACCCTGCCCTTTACTGTTTTTTATCAAAATTACGACATGTCTCCAAATAAAGGGTTTTTATTGCAATAAAAGAGGTATCTATACCCAACAACACCATAATTACAAAGTTCCTTAATAGATAAACCCTTTCTTGAAATGAAGTTGTCTTGATTGATTCAATGTAATTGGAATTGAGTATATGTACAAAGCAATCAATTATTTTAAACTCAGGATAAAACATCCATATAGAAAAACACAATAAGAATGATCCAACATCATTACAGTGAAAATAAATAGCACAACTTTGTTTCCTCTTTGGATCTGCGGTGCTTGTCTTCATCCATGGAAGACATCGACCTCTTCCACAACTTGTTTACTTCACCCTTGTTGGAACATATAATGAGATCTTTGTAGAAAGCATAGGATTATATAGCTAATGGGTTCATGTCACATTAATGCTATAGTTCCAGTGCATGTGAGGGGTGATAACAAATAATATTTTTGTGAACATCTCTCACGATTTTGGTATGGCCCTACCTTCGATTGGTAAAAACCCCATATTATCCGTATCTTCATATCTTTAAAAATATATTTTCCAATAAAAAAATCCTATCTACCAGTTTTCCAATCCTTGTAATGTTTCACGAATACACATATACCACTTTCATCTTCTTACACTCCAAGCCCCTTCTAGACCATTCTTAAATGCAAACTAAATCTAAATATAATTGTTCAATAAATTTCCAGAGAACATCAGATACTGAAGATAAGAAGGGAACAAACAACATAAGCATATGAAGATACGTTGTTCAACAGTAACAGTGGAAATGGCCTAGAAAACAAGGCCTACAATGGTCGTTCCCGTCTTGCAGAATGAAGGAGGTTGAACACCTTTGTCCATGATCTTTCATTTATCCTACACAAATCAAAGCTGAAGCCACCTTTAGGAGGAATTTGATCTCAATATTTGCCATGGCTTTGCGAATGGGAATGAAAGTCCTATAAAAAAGTCACAATCTACGATCAAAATAGTGAATTAATAGCATGCATAAAACCTATGAAGAGTTTAATGATCTTAGAAAACATACAAGATGTCAAACCTGTAAAATGCAGACTGAGTATACCCCATCACTTTTTCTTAGAGTTCCCTACTTACGCCCACACTATATTTGAGTTTCATAATGTTTTCTACAATATGAACCTTTCCAACCTCTTAACTTGCCAAACTATAGGGAGCTCCTAAAGCTTTTGGCCAAGCATTTTGAACACAGGAATAAAAATTTAAAGAAAACCAAGTAATACCCTTCTTAAGGTGGTCTCAGTGGACGTTAATGATCATCATCATCATCGTAAAGATACTTTACAAACTAGAATATGCTTCACATATAAACTTCCCACATAGATTCAGGAAAGTGCCTCTAAACCCCACATTAATATGACTTCAGTAAAGCTTTAATCCTCATTTCACGCACATGAAATTTGAAGAAGCCCTCACTATGTGTGTATTTTTTTGTCACCTTTTATACTTCTCTGTAAATGAATACAAATTTTAAACAAACAAATACCCTGAAATGGCTTATTTGACATGACTAGAACCTTGTTTGGTGTACATTTTTTCGTGTTTGTAAAGAAGTTTCAAGTCGACTGTTACAGAGAAAACTTCCTATGGCTTGGGGTGTACCACAACAGACAAAGAAACCATAGAAATCAATCTCTTCCCCATATGTAAGAGAAATATAACATCCAACACTAAAGGATCTCAAAACATACCTTATTTCGGACGGTTGTAGGAGATCCCCGTTGAGCTTTTTCTAATTCCGCTTGTGTAAGCAATTTACTCTCAACAACAATAAACAAGGCAAGCATTGTATATAATATAGTGTTAGGCCTACTCTAGCATATATAATCAATGATACATAAGCAATTAAACACATCCATGGATTCAATATTCATTTAAATACACATCATTGGACAGGAAAAGATATTTCTATTAAGTAAATCAGAGATTACATAAGTGACAACCTCTGTCGGCACGTCTGTGAACTAGAGAAACTGAGTCCTCCACCTGGGCCTCCACCACCTCAATCCTCCATCTCTTGATAGAAAGCTCACAAGCAAAGGAAAGCTTGGCAAGAACACAAAGTGCTCCAAGGGACAAAGGGATGCAGACTCAAGTATAAGCAAGCTACAGAAACAATGGACTATAGTTTTCTTGCTCTTCAATTCCTCCTCTTCAATGTATCCAAAGGGTTCCTTATATAGTGCTTCAATGGGGTAATGGAAGGTCAAATCCAAGCGATCTCGAGGCATATGGAAGGCCAAGAAACAAGTGACTCGGATCCTCATCAAAGAAAACTCCAAAAACATTTGGCCTTTTGCACACATCCTGATGTACACGGGTTTAAGGGTATTATCCGTGTATATACACCAGAAAGGGATTAAAAGTCACGTACAACAAATAATGAGTGTTTTTAGGGATGATCTTGGAAACATCAAAAGTACAAAAATAGTCCACGGGGTCCAAAGAGTCTGCAAAGGGACAGGGAAGGCCATAAAAGTGTGATCAACCATGTGTGGTAAAATCAGCTATAACATATGCCCCATAATGTGAGAGGTCAGAGGGGTAACATGATGGCTGAAATACATTACAAATCCATCCCAAAAGTGGAGTGATGAAGAACCAAGTGGAAGAACCAACCATCCAACAATATAATACAATAATCAAACTTTGCACATGACTGAAAATACATATAGCAGTCCCGGATACATAAGAGTACAATGGCCATGAATAGGCATGATATACAAACTGTGACATGTGTGGTCATCGCCATGTACAATATACAATAGATCAGAATCTCCATGATGAAGATATATAAAGGACCAAGATCTCCATGAAAGCTGAAGATATACTATGGATCAAGATCTCCATAATGGTTGAAGATATCTGACATACACTGGAATCAAGTCACGAGAACTGAAATCTCATGAACACTGGCATGATCAAGGAGGTAGCATATAGGAAATGCCACCAATCTGGAAAGTTTTCTACACAAACCACTACGAGTACATGTCCTACTATGTGAATAGAGGTGTCGAGGTCGAACATAGTAGTCCATTGTCTTATTACTGGTCATTGATGTATACCATTAATAGACGTGAGATCACCCACTAATAATGAAAATGGGAATCAAGGTACTAGAGTGCAATCTAACAAGTGTGAATAAATGTGTTGAGGTCGAACACTTGGAAGAATCCATCGATCAGGGGACATTGATGTATTCCCAAAACTTTTGATGGCAAGAGAACCTACCACTGATGACTGTAAGTTTCAAGGCACTCAAATGAATCTAGACTCCTATCCCAAAATAAATGATCTAAAGTTGATGGGATGGAATCCGCTGGAAGGAGTGCATTAAGGCATCCCCCATCAACCAACACGAGGTACTGAGCAACGCTGTATAATGTGGAAGGACTCGAACAATATGTGCACGAACCAGTAATAGCACCGGGAATGGCTGACTCAGGATTCAACTTCCTTCGAACAAGAGAATAAAGGTGAATCATAATTGAATATAGGCAGCATCGACTCAATATACAAAACTAGGACATCTCTGCGACACATGAGGCTCCATAGGGACTGGAAGCTTAACTAGTCGGTAGAGATAAACTCAGAGATACAAGTACATCTCCTAAAGTAAAACTACTAACCCAACCAACGGATGTGATATACAGTGCTCTGTTCGAAGGCAACACGACTCGACTGCTGCCAAAGATAAAATCTTTTCCTATCCGGATTTTTGGTTTTTTTAAATTTTTTTTGGACTTTTTCAGATATTTTGAAAATCTTGAAAAAGAATAAAAAGTGCTTTATAGTTACAAATCTAGGAGGAGACGAGTGTCAAAGGGAAAACAAACTAGTGCCAAGCAGTGGAACATACCTATGCTCAATGCAATGAAACATGTGCAAGATAACAACACTCGGGGGAAAGTCCCCTCCTGGTAAAAATTGGGGAATCAAGTTGCAAAAGATATATAAAACGGCTCTGCTTGGCTAGACATGAGACAATCTCGGGCTATATAGCTGATAATCAAAGTCAGGGAAACCGGCATAAGGCACAAAAAGGCAAGGAAAACTCATGATAATGCAATTACAACTTCACATATACAAGGGAGTCCAGGGGAAAAGGCTAGCATAAAGGTCAAGAGGAGTATGAAGCTCTTGCTCAAAGTCATTGCGGTGCTATAAAAAGGACTCCCAGACCCTAAAGAAAAAATGTCGGCATGGGCACCAAATGCAAAATAAGATATAACTAGGGTACCCATGTGTAGCAAGGATTTCTCCTTGCTACAAGGGCAGGAATGGATCCCTTCTGTCTATAGGACAGAAGGGTAGGTTCCTGCGTGGATAAATGCTGAAAATAAAACATAATGTAAATGGACAGGATAGTAAACTAAACTAAGAACAGAAAGAAGAGAAGCAATGGTGAACCCCTCTGCAAACAAGGGTTAGGGTTCCGCTTCCTAAGACCTGCAAACAAATCCTAAGCTACAATAGATTGAAATACTTGCAAAACAATGTTAAACATAAACCTACAAATGAAACATGGGTTAGAAAGCAAAGAAAGCAAATGAACAAAACAAGAATGATAAGCTATACCTTCTCTGGTGGAAATGGGCCACCATGCCCTAGCTTGTGGAAGCACCTCCTTGGATGGGGAAGCTATGGCTCAATGGAAATGGAGGAGAGGGAGTGTGCATGGCTTGAGAGGAAAATGTGTCTCAAGGCATCCACGGGAAGCATAATAGTATGCAAGGGAGAAGTTGTTTGAGAGTGACCCCCCACCCTCCTTTTATAGCTTTTTCAAGGGGTTTTAGGGTTTTAAGCCCTTAGTCAAGGCTTTAGCCCCTTCCGCCCTAACTTTAGCTCCTTTCAGGGTTTTAGCCCCTTTTTGGGGGCTTTAGCTCCTAGGAGAGTATTTTGGGCTCCTTTTTTGGGGTTTTTAAGCCCTTTTCTTCATCCTTAGGCTATTTTGAGGGTGTGGGGGTCTAATGGAGTGATATGAGGGTTGTGAGATGGTGTCCTTGGGTAGTGTAGGCTATTGAGAGCTGAGTGGGGAATTTTTGGGTTAACAGATTGCCCCCTGATGTGTGAGGGTAGGAGCTCAATGTATGACCGATGGACATCATAGGATTTGCTGCGTAGAGGTGGTGCTTCCGGGGCTGGGGCATGGTGGCTTTTGGTTTTTGCATTAAAATGGTTCCCATCAATGCGTGAGATACAAATAATGTGTGACATGTATATGGACGAGGCGGTATTGGAGTAGGGTCCCACAGCTACAGAAGAAGCTACTATTTTTGGCGGACAGACAGTTTTGGCGGAAATAGAAGAAGCGGAGCTACGATGCCATAGTAGGTTTCCAGCTGCAGAGCAGAGCCGGAAACCATGAATTTTAAGATAGAGAAGTCAAGAAAGGTGACGGTACCTGAGCGGCCGAGACGAGAGAGCTAACCCACTGCATTGAAGGCAGTGGCAGAAGACAGGAGGGCTCAGCTACCCTCATAAAGGAAAAGGAGCAACGAGGCCGAGGTATTGAAGACGAAGGACAGGAGCAGGAAGCGGTGCACAATACCCATGATCAGTGCCGGGAAGCATGGAAGACCGCAGAGAGCTGTGGTGTGACGGAAAGCGGCTACCTCAAGTACAGATACGTTGAATGTCACTAATTAGGGTTTGGGTTATTGTTGGGACAGGCCCACAGTGTTGTAATGGCAAGACCTTCGGGCTGCCTATAATGTATTTTTGTATTGTAAAGGGTTAGACAGTTAGATAATTGTTGGTTGATATAGATAATAAGGATAATATAGACTGTTGTAAAAGCCAAGCTCTGGTTCTGTTATTAGCGGTAGCAATCTTACTATAACCAGTAGCTGGCTTATAGAGCATGCATGTAACGATCCTCAGGGATCGACAGAGAGGGAAGAGTATATTGTAGGAGTGCAATATAGAGAAGAATAAAGATCTAAGAGAGGAGATCTTGAGCTGCATATGAGGTGCAGCAGAACTGTGTTTACCTTCCCTTGAGCTATAAGAACATAGTTCTGTGGACGTAACTTCCATCCTGGAGGTGAACCACATTAAAACCGAGTGTTCTGTTATTGACCTGTGTGTTGTGTTTACTTGCTGCATCTATCAGTTATGTTATGCACTTTGTTTACAGTTTAATGTATGAATGAGTTATTCAGTTACAGCACTATAGAAAGATAAACTATTAGTCGAAATATTTGGCATGTTGTATGCGGGTTCATTTATGCTTGCCTTAGCCAGTCATTTAGTCGTAGTATAAACAGTCTTGTATGTTGATTCTTGCACATCGACATGAACAATGCTAAGTGCACTGATCCACGGGAGTAATTTATCACAAGAAGGCGATACCGCACCGGCAGAGGAGTTGCGGTGTGTGATACCGTAGGTTGAGGACTTAGCATTGGGCAGGAGCTGCGTGTTGCACGGTGCACGTCGATGCGGTAAGATTGGAGATATTGTGGGTAAGTGGAAGTTTCACGATGTAGAAAGGAACCGCGTGACGCACAGAGGTAGAACTCTCACAGCTAGAAGAGCTGTGAGATGTGGAGTCATCGCGACGCGAGAAGAAGGTCACGCGACGCGCAGAGATAGACGCCTTGCGGCTAGAAGAGCTGCGAGTCGCAAGGAGGATCGCCATAGAACCTGGTCCAATATGCTTGAGTCCTTGGCCAACCCATTAGAATCACTTCGGGTGAGACTGTCACGTCCCCAAGCCTCTGACCGGCGTAGAGGACACAACCCAACCATTGACCACCCGGGCTAACCACCCATGAACATGTACAGGCATAAATAGAATGTTGAAATGCTAAAACAGAATGCTGATAAAGAGATGCAGTACAGTGGAATATGCACCGATACCCTCATTGATCATACACAGCTACAATTATATATTATGCACAGCTATGATTATTTATCTTGCACAGAGGAATCAACATGCATTCAAACAAGCATTCATTCAACATGTTCATCATTTTCATTAACAGAATTTACAATTGCAGAGTTAAATGGGTAAGATCACTTATCTTACGAAGAATTCGATTCGCAACTAGCTACGTCGCTGCAATGTTCCACCCAACCATAGGCCAGCGTGCTCCTTAATCTCTTAGCAGCACTTCCACCCCTGAGCCGGGCATGATTCTCCAAAGAATAAGGGAACTAGCAGGCTTACACGCAGCCAAGGGTGTACAAAACACACATCGAAGCCAACAGAGTTGGGTTTATCAGGCCATTAAGGAGCTGGAGAAGGAAAATTGCTAAGCTGGTGAGCTCATTACAGAGCCAAGAACACCTACACCAGAACTAGCCTGACCTCTAAGACACCCAAACACACCCAACACAAGGAATCGGTCCCTTCTCTGCTACACAGTCCCTCAGGCCCTGCATTCCCTTCCAGTGCTATTCAGGGGTGATGGAGAAGAAGGCCAGCCCTCTAGCTCTGTCTGTGTGGTTTCCAGCCACCAGGTTTATCGAGCAAATCTAAGCCAACATCTTTGCTCCCAATACAGTCTGAAGACCAACCATTGCACTCAGGAAACCAACCAGCTATCATAGCTTAAATAGGGAAAACGATTTCCTAAGTCGTTCTTGGCCCTATTGTGGCCAAAACGACTCTCAAGCGAATTACAACAATTCCCAAACGTAATAGCAACCCAAGTACAACAGGGGAAAATCAACAGTCCCTTCAAGACAATGAAGCTATGGGGAGACTTACACAGACCACGCGGTAAAAGAAATTAATAGAACTCTGACCTGGGCATGAGTAACAATCAACTCCAAATCCACAGTTCAGCTCATGAGGCAAAGACACAACTGCACCGTCCACCAATCCGTAGAAGAAAATCACGTGGGTGAACCCCAGAAATTCCTGTGCGTGAGAGAAACAATCAGACCCCGTGAGGAATGAACAACTCTTTCTGGGCGCTTGGGTGAACAACAACAGCTGAGAGGACGCAAAATTGGATGTGCGTGAGTAAAAGCAACAATTGCCTGCGTGAAGATGAGCAACAATGGCAAGGACGCGAATTTGGAGGGTGTGGGTGTTCAGCACAGGCGTGGGGTGAAGGAGAGTGTCTGCGTGAGGGATTGATGGTCGTTTTTCCTTTCCATTTAGAATTCAACTATGGGTGGAGTGTGCGTGGAGGCATGGACTAACAGTCCTGCCACCCCACTCCCAAAACAATTAACTGCCATAACTTCCCTCAGCTACTAGCAGAAATTATTAAGTGAAGGTGGTTGGAATAAAACAAAGGAAGATGACACATGGGTTATTTGCCTTATTGGCCAAAGTTGACAATTCCCCCCCCACATCCTTATCCTTGTGAAAATCATGCCCCTTTCGATTTAGTTTCCGCGACCGCAGCTGGTTGTGTTCATTTTAATTAATTATGATGCATATTTACATGATGACCAACATAACATATGCCGCATGCCCCGATATACAATCGGTGACAATTTTAAGTCCAAAACATAGCATAATCGATCAATGGTGGGGCCTTGGCCTTTAACTCCACACCATGATCATTTACAATATACACATCATATACATCTAATGTAACGGGGTCAAAACTGGGACATTACAGAGACTTCAGGCCGCTTCGCGGTCTGTCGCCGAAAGGGCCAGTGAGCTAGGGGTGTTGTTGGTTAATGATAGTAAACCCGGGTCTGCCCATGATAGCAAACAAATGGTTCCATTACCAGGACAAACAGTTTTGGCGAAAATAGAAGAAGCGGAGCTACGACACCGTAGCAGGTTTCCAGCTGCAGAGCAGAGCCGAAAACCACGACTTTTAAGATAGAGAAGTCAAGAAAGGTGACGGTACCTGAGCGGCCGAGACGAGAGAGCTCACCCACTGCATTGAAGGCAGTGGCGGAAGACAAGAGGGCTCAGCTACCCTCATAAAGGAAAAGGAGCAACGAGGCCGAGGTATTGAAGATGAAGGACAGGAGCAGGAAGCGGTGCACGGTACCCATGATCAGCTTCGGGAAGCATGGAAGACCGTAGAGAGCTGTGGTGTGACGGAAAGCGGCTACCTCAAGTACAGATACGTCGACTGTCACTAATTAGGGTATGGGTTACTGTTGGGACAGGCCCACAGTGTTGTAATGGAAAGACCTTCGGGCTGCCTATAAAAGGATGTATTTTTGTATTGTAAAGGGTGTTGTAATGGATAATTCACCTAATAACCTAGGTCTGGGGGTTACCAACATACTATGACCTTGCAGACAATTTGATTATAAAAGCACAAATAGGAAATAGGGAAGTAGCAGGAACTTACTTGTGATGAACGAAGGTTGATCCAAGCTAACTCCTTCCTCTTTGCTTGACTTCTACAATCTCTAGGATAATTCCTCCTTCAACCTGTTAACAAAGATTCTTCCAATATACAGTATGATTCATATATAAAGATGCATGTTAGGCAAATCACATATCATAATGAAATATAGATATTTACCAGATCACAACACATGAAACACAATATGGAAGAAGTAATCTGCTTTATTAACAGTAATAGAGGGAGTTTAGGTTACAACCCAATGTCTGAACAAGGGACTCCTCTGTCACCAAAGGACTCTGAGTTTCTCTGCTCCAAAGGTTCTGTATAAAATCCACCAGCATAACTTTGCTCTCCAAGTATGAATATCAAACCCCTCCCCAAGGCCTCTATTTATCTGAAGGAAATAAGGCAGTTCTCGAAGGTTAGGGAGGTTGCAGCAGTTAATGGGATTAAGGTAAATACAACAACTAATCTCCCATTAACGCGTGTTTTTAAAAACTAATTTTGAGGAAGATATGCGCGGGTATGTAGTAAGGCAACCCGCGCATCATGCGCGACTCTGTATAAGGACAACCCGCGCATATATGTATGCGCGACCTGCTGAACATAACACTCGCGCATATGCGCGACATGTCAATAGGGATAGTCGCGCATGCACTCAAAATCTCAAAATAGCAAAGTATTCNGACATGTCAATAGGGATAGTCGCGCATGCACTCAAAATCTCAAAATATCAAAGTATTCAGCTGGGCATATAGGTAATGCATTTCATCATCAATCAAGGTATAATGAAACTGGGCAAACCTCAATCCATAAGTGTCCTTTTGTGTACCGACCTGAGGG
>LPNX010600292.1:44597-66599 GCA_001517045.1 Pseudotsuga menziesii
CATGATCCATTCCCGACACCATTCACAGACAAAGTGCTAGATAATGTGGGAGGACAGGAGGTCTACTCCTTCACTGATGGCTTTTCAGGCTATCACCAGATCAGGATCCATCCAGAGGATCGCCATAAGACCACTTTTGCAACAGAATGGGGCTCGTTCCAGTACACGGTAATGCCCTTTGGTCTTAAGAATGCACCAGCTATCTTTTCTAGAGTAGTAGTTGCTGTATTTAAAGAATACATCCATAAATTCCTAGAAGTATATTTTGATGATTGGACTGTATTTGGACTAATCGACAAGCACATAGGAGATTTAAGACTGATGTTAGAGAAATGTAGGCAGTACCAGATTTCTCTAAACTTGAAAAAATGTATATTTTGTGTGCCATTCGGTATTTTGTTGGGTCATATTATGTGCAGACAAGGCTTGATGGTAGATCCCACGAAGATCGCCATCATTGTAAATCTTCCAGCACCCAACTCAGTCAAGCAACTGAGGACAGTACTTGGTCATACCGGGTACTACAGAAAGTTCATCAAGGGCTATGCAAAGATTATAGCACAAATGGAGAAATTGCTAAAGAAAGATGTAAAATTCCTATGGAATGAGGAATGTCAGTAGAGTCTAGACACACTTAAAGAGAAGATGGTTACAGCACCTGTCCTAGTATTTCCAGACTGGACTAAGCCATTTCATGTACATGTGAATGCATCAGGCATCGCACTAGGGGTTGTCTTAACGCAACCAGGAGAAGGGGACATTGACCATCCTATCACATACTCCAGTAGAAAGCTATCGACAGCAGAAAAGAACTACACCACAACAGAAAGAGAAGGCTTAGCTATGGTGTATGCTCTAGAGAATTTCAGGCACTATCTGTTGGGAGCCTCATTCAAGATGTTTACTAACCATTCCGCATTGAAGTATCTGGTCAATAAGCCAGTGTTAGGGGGGAGAATCTGCAGATGGTTACTCCTCTTTCAAGAGTATGATTTTGAAATCATTGTGAAACCAGGAAGACTGAATGCCAGACCTGATCATCTGTCGTGGATAGACTTAGGAGAAGAGCCAAGTAACCTAGATGACAATCTACCAGATGCGCCGCTGTTTTCTATCCAAATCACAGACGATTACTATGCCGATATTATTCACTTTCTCACTACAGGGGTAGCACCCGATGAGTTTACTAAGCAGCAAAAGAAGCAGTTGGTCGTTAAAGCAGCAGACTTCACCCTGATCGCAGGACACCTATACAAGTTAGGACAGGATGAAGTTTTGCGCAGATGTGTGATGCTGCATGAAAAATACGTTATTATCAGAAAGGCACATTCAAGAACCGCAGGAGGACATTTTGCAGGAAAGCCGACTGCGCATAAAATCCTGGAGGCAGGATTATGGTGGCCTACATTGCATAAAGACACCAAGGAATTTTGCAGATGCTGCGATATCTGCCAAAGGGTAGGAAAAACCTCGCGACGCGATGAAATGCCGCTGCGACCACAGGTCACGCTGCGCGCATTTGACAAATCAGCTATAGATTTTGTGGGTCCTATCAACCCACCAGGAAAGCGCACTGGTGCGAGATATATTATCACTGGAACAGAGTACCTCACAAGATGGGCAGAGGCCAAGGCAGTAAGAAATTGTGATGCTGCTACAGCCGCACAGTTCCTTTTTGAAAACATCATCAGTAGATTTGGATGCCCAGTAATTTTGATGAGTGATCAAGGCACACATTTCTTGAACCACACCATTGAGGCTTTGACAGAAGAATTCCAGATTCAGCACCATAAGAGCACTCCCTACCACCCACAGGCTAATGGTACAGTGGAGGCCTTTAATAAGATTTTAGAAAATGCTCTTACTAAGATCTGCAATAACCAAAGGAATGATTGGGACCTCATAGTTAACGCTGTATTATGGGCGTACAGGGCCACATGCAAGAAACTTACGGGACACACACCTTTCAGCTTGGTGTATGGACAGGAGGCTGTTATGCCTATGGAGTATATTATTCCCAGTTTAAGAATCGCTCAGATTACAGGGATGACTGATACAGACACAGTGGAGGAAAGGCTAGCACAGCTGCTCGCCTTAGAAGAAGATAGATTCATCGCCGGATTCCATCAGAAAGTGTAGAAGGCACGAGAAAAAGCTTGGCATGACAGACACATTAAGAGTAAGACTTTCCAGATCGGAGACCTAGTGCTCCTCTATGACAGCAAATTCATTAAGTTTCCAGGAAAGTTCAAGACGCATTGGCTGGGGCCATATCAAATACAATTACAGAGGGAGGTGCCGTTCAGCTCAGCCAGCTGAATGGGGAGCTTCTTCCCACATGGATTAATGGCAGTAGGCTTAAGCTATATAGTGATAGCCACCTCACCTCTCAGCCCTAGCTTAACCAGTTTATGGTGGTGCAGATGTCCAGTGTAGTTGAAAGGAGGCATCGCACCGGGAACTAGTCTACACCGGCAGGTATTTTCTAAGTACGAGGAATCGCATAAGGTCGATTCATTTTGTGTAAGTTATTAGTTAAAAAAAAAAATACGCTTGTTTGTTTGCACAGGTGATGCGATGTTCAGCGCAGTAATGCGACATTCCCCCGTGCCACGTATTCAGTTTTTCAACCAACAGAGGGCCAGTCAAATCGCCCTCTGACAGGCAGTTAATGAGGAAATGACCGGTATCCCTTACCGTAGATTTGGCAGCAGCATAATTAAGTTTCCAGATTTGGAAAATCTTCGATGAGACCGGCGTCTGTACACACGCTCCGAGGGACATGTGATCAGATTTTAGCATTTATTGAGGATCGGATGACGGGTGCGGTCTTGTCCATGCAATTAATTCGACTGACGGGTTCAGTCGAGATGACCATTGTGTTCGGGATTATCATCTTTGACATAAAAGCAGAAATTATTCATTTGGGAGGGCTACATTTCCAAAGATCCGAGAACTGTAGAGTACATTCTTGAGTTCTCCCTGTGCAGAGTTCATCCTGTTACAGAGTGCAGAGATTTCCAGACTTTGCAGCCATTGCACATCCACCATTTTACACAGACTGGGTTTTGTTCGAGGACGAACCACTAGAAGTGCTACTGAAAAGGTTCGGGCGTACTGGCCTTGCAGCTCCCATGACGACGTCATCTAAGGGCACCCCACCGAGTTCGTCACAAATCAGAGAACCACCGAAGACGAGGAGCCATTCCCAGCTAATAGAGGGATCCAGTTCAGAGCAGGAAGACGAAGTCCTTAGTGCAGCAGACTACCTCATACCATGAGTTGAAGGCGCTCCAGAGGTCAAAATCCCCAAGAGTGGTAAGCTTACTGTTCCCATACCGCCAATAGATTCTCGAGTAAAGGAAAATGGAGATCTAGTAGGATATGCTGGTATTGTTAAATTTGTAGATTACAACCTAGGAGATGGTAAGACGTACCCTCACTTCAAGTCAGATCAGTATCTAACGATTGAGAAGAACCCAAGGACAGGCAAAGATGAATTTGTTCCCATGGCACATGTCCAGATTCTTGAGCACTCAGGTCTACTCAATTTGTTGAGACTACCCCATTTTGGACGTGGTGCAGAGGTCAATGCCGTGTTGCGTGTACTACTTTCGTGTGTACATGGAGATTATCTCTGGCTAGGAAACAGGGTCGACCTAAATGTCGACTTGATACACTGCATCACCGGGCTGTCCAAGAAGGGTAAAGACCCCGAGATACAAACAACAGGAAAGACCAAGGATTCCAAGCTGCCACCAGCCTTAGTTACTAAGTATCAGCTACAGAGAGGAGGCAGGGCTTATGAAATCACAAGTTTACAAAATGATACACTCATATTTACAGCCAGTCTGCTTGCAGGCAGACTGCTAACCAAGGTCCGACCAAAGGAAGTCACAGGATCAGTAATCAACCTGGCCATACAAGTTACAAAGGGAGAGCAGTTCAATTGGTCCTTATTTTTATTAAATATGCTTCAGGAAGATTGTTTAGCAGCCCAGGATGAAGCAAACCACCCTTTCCATTTCTCATGGCTACTTATACTATGTGCATTCATCGGCTGGAAGGAGCCGCCCAATACCCAGTTTCCATAGATCGCAGGTGGAGCGCCCAGAGGCGTGCGCTATGCCAGCTTATGGGACAACAACAGCCCAGCAAAGAAAAAGTTTAATACGGCAGTATTCTATGACTACTATAGGATGTTGAAGAAAATTATCCAAGAATCACCACGGATCAGCAAGGAGACTGTGGACATATATGATAATCGGCTTAATTTTATGGCAGACAGCCATAGAATCTATCTGCGGCCAAAAAGGACTAAGAGGGACGATTGGGCTAATGGCTGGTTCAGAATGACAGAGAAGGATGTCAAAGACGTCGTCAGGAACTTTGATGACCAATGGCGGCAAGAATACGAAGATACCACACCACTGTCATCAGAGACCGTGCAGACAGACCCATCAGAAAAGGGCAAAGACAAATTGGAGACCCAGGCACAAGGAACAAAAGAAGTGCCACCACTAGGCGAAAAGAGAAAAGATCCACCGAAAGAGCCAACAGAGGCACCCACGACAAAGAATGGAGGACAAGAGACCACAGAGACACAGAAGAAGAAAAAACAGAAAACCTCAAAGCCAGTTCTGAAGACCGCTTTAACAGACGATGACTATGAACTCATCGCAACAAGGACGTGTGACATATTGAAGGACTCATTTGACGCGGTGAAGACGTCGCAAGAAAAGATACAGAGCGCAGTAGAAAAGCAGCTTCTAGACTTAAAAACAATCACAGAGAAGACTACCATGATGCACATTCCATTGGTAAAGGCGACCGCCGGAGAAACTTCGACACCGTCAATGTCCCGCAAGGAAATCTTAGCAAAAGATCGCCTCAATACCGTGTTAATTCCACCAGGGAGCATCCGATTCCCTGTGACAATGAAGGACCCGCCAGTTCAGTTTAGGCAACCCATTGAGGTTAACCTGGCAGAGTTTCATATTGATCAGCTGCAGATGATCCAGCAACAGCTAAGCACAGAGCTCAGGGGTAGAGAGCTCACGACTTACAAACAGAATGCGCAGCTGAAGCAACAGAATGCAGCACTCGCTACCAGCTATCAGAAGAAGGCAGACGAGTTAAAAACATGTCAAGACAAGGATCAGGAACTCTCTCAAGTACTACAGAGCATCGCATTAGAGCTACCCAAATGTAACATCGAGTTCGCGTTGCCTACCCCACGGAAGCTAAGAAGAGTAGCAGACCGAGCAAAGGCTCTTGAAGAAACTGTGGTTAGGATGGACGAAGTAGTGGCCAGGATGAAGGCAGACCAAGAAGTGCAGATCGCTGAGCTTGAGGCTCGCGTGCGAGACACCTCCCAGGCAGACCAAAAAGCGCGAGTAGAAGCCTTTCGAGTCACTTCTATGCAAATGAAATCTCGCATCAATGAAGCATTGTCGGTACTCACGGAGGCGACAAACACATGGGCCGAGTTAGATGAGCCACCGGAGAAAGTAGGAATCCAACAAAGCATTTAGCAGGTAGAGAATACTGCAGCGGCGATGAAAGAATAAATTAAGAGCTTAGCTGCTCTTCAGAAGATGAGGAAGACAAAGGAGATGAACCAATTGTAGCAGAAAGCGCAGCGGTTAAGAACGCAGGAGATACACATCAATGACCTGCTTCAACCCTATCAGGAGAAAATCACTGAGCTAGTCGACGCAGTTGAGCAGAAAGTGAAGGAGTTCACTACCGCAAGAGAAGAAATTGATGCGACGGAGGACTCCAAGATTAGTCAAGCTTTGCTTGACTCGGCACGATAGTGTGTCGAAGTAATGTAGAATGAAGTCGCAGGACTTCGGGACAAGTTACAACACACTTCGCAGGAAGCGAAGGAGAAGCTACAGCAGGAGAAGCCCGCTGGTAGTGGCTCGAGGGCGAGCCACAAGTAAGTGTTAGGGAACTGTTGGAGTAGGGTCCCGCAGCTACAAAAGAAGCTGATATTTTTGGCGGATAGACAGTTTTGGCGGAAATAGAAGAAGTGGAGCTACGACGCTGTAGCAGGTTTCCAGCTGCAGAGCAGAGCTGGAAACCATGACTTTTAAGATAGAGAAGTCAAGAAAGGTGACTGTACCTGAGCAGCCAAGACGAGAGAGCTCACCCACTGCATTGAAGGCAGCGATGGAAGATAGGAGGGCTCAGCTACCCTCATAAAGGAAAAGGAGCAACAAGGCCGAGGTATTGAAGACGAAGGACAGGAGCAGGAAGTGGTGCACAGTACCCATGATCAGCGCCGAGAAGCATGGAATACTGCAGAGAGCTGTGGTGTGACATAAAGCGGCTACCTCAAGTACAGATACGCCGACTGTCACTAATTAGGGTTTGGGTTACTGTTGGGACAGGCCCACAGTGTTGTAATGGCAAGACCTTCGGGCTGCCTATAAAAGGATGTATTTTTGTATTGTAAAGGGTTAGACAGTTAGATAATTGTTGGTTGATATAGATAATAAGGATAATATAAAGTGCTGTAAAATCCAAGCTCTGGTTCTGTTATTAGCGGTAGAAATCTTACTGTAACTAGTAGCTGGCTTATAGAGCATGAATGTAACGATCCGCAGGGATCGACAGAGAGGGAAGAGTATATTGTAGGAGTGCAATATAGAGAAGAAGAAAGATCTAAGAGAGGAGATCTTGAGCTGCATATGAGGTGCAGCAGAACTGTGTTTACCTTCCCTTGAGCTATAAGAACACAGTTCTGTGGACGTAACTTCCATCCTGGAGGTGAACCACGTTAAAACCGAGTGTTCTGTGATTGACCTGTGTGTTGTGTTTACTTGCTGCATCTATCAGTTATGTTATGAACTTTGTTTACAGTTTAATGTATGAATGATTTATTCAGTTACAACACTATAGAAATATAAACTATTAGTCGAAATCTTTGGCATGTTGTATGCGGGTTCATTTATGCTTGCCTTAACCAGTCATTTAGTCGCAGTATAAATAGTCTTGTATGTTGAGTCCTGCACGTCGACACAAACAACGCTAAGTGCGCTAAGCTGCTGGAGTAGGTTATTGCAAGAAGGCGATACCGCACTGGCAGAGGAGCTGCGGTGCGTGATACCGTAGGTTGAGGACTTAGCGTTGGGTAGGAGCTGCGTGTCGCACGGTGCGCGTCGATGCGGTAAGATTGGAGATATTGTGGGTAAGTGGAAGTTGCGCGACGTAGAAAGGAACTGCGTGACGTGCAGAGGTAGAACTCTCGCGGCTAGAAGAGCTGCGAGACGTGGAGTTGTCGCGACGTGAGCAGAAGGTCGCGCGACGCGCAGAGATAGATGCCTTGCGGATAGAAGAGCTGCGAGTCGCAAGGAGGATCGCCACAGAACCTGGTCTAAGATGCTTGAGTCCTTAGCCAACCCATCAGAATCACTTCGGGTGAGACTTCAGGTCACTTCACGGTCTGTCATCGAAAGGGCCAGTGAGCTAGGGGTGTTGTTGGTTAATGATAGTAAACCCAGGTCTGCCCATGATAGCCAACAGGCGGGCATCCCCATGCTCATGACAATGTCAAAAGAATAATTTTATCTATGCTCTAAAATACAAGAGCCGATCATATACAACTGATGTTACAATAATGGTTGCCTCCATGCGAGGCTGAATACAATGCTGATTTGGTACATTGGATGCATGGCATTCTCATGGAATGCTATATCTTCATGACTGATGGTTTGCTGGATTTGGTACATAGCTATGTGGACTGGTTGGTTGAGAGTCGGAGTCTCTGTGGTACAAGTATGCTGCATCAATCATAAAGGTATATCGAAGCACTGATGGGGCTTTTGAACATTGTCTCCAACGCAACCTGGAAATCACAAGGGACATAACCTGTTTAGGTCCCTTGAGTAGACTCGTCAATGTGCTAGAGTCAGGTGACATCCGGGGTCTTCGACCAAGTACTGTGAGGACCAAACCCTGTATGAATCTCAACGGTGTGACAATGGAGTTGAAGTCAAGCACATGAGAAACAACCATCCCAAGGGGCACGAAGGACTCCTCTCAAGTGGTCCAAGGAACTCATCAATGATGTTAATGAAACCAAGGTACAAGGACCTATGGGTCTATCATCTGGAATATGTGTGTTGTCGTCAATAGAGGGAGACCTGCCCCTAGTTAAGGCAATGATGTTTCCTTGACCAGGAACGTGAGGGAAATAACCAAAACGTGTGAGACAATTTGCGGACTAACCCATTGAATGAGGGGGGAGGGAAAGAATCGAACAAGGGAAGGGGCAGTGTGGTAGACTCAAACTTCCTTTGTTCAGAATATGACGGCAGGGTGGACTAGGCAGCAAATGAAACTGACTCATGGGAATGGGATCATAGTTGTAATACCGGGAATGTCACTGTAGATGGGAAATGATTGGAGGAGGTAGACACTTTTGAAATTGATGGGATCGAAGGAAGAAACATTGTAGAGTACTATAAACAAAGGCGACCCAATGTGGGAATGCTGGAAAAGCGTTGTGGTACGATCTCATGGATTTTTGGCGAGCCCGAGAAGGTAAATGCTTGATGGTGCTTTCAATTTTAGAGAGTCTGAAAGCACGAAGAAGACTCCAGTGGGGGCTCTTTTTCATTAGTAGTCTCTTGTGCCCTAAAAAGGATAAAAGTATACATAGGAGAGCTCTCCCATCCCGGAGGGGATGAGAGACTTCTTTACCGTTGGTAGTCCAATCAGGCCGGAAAAGGTTAAACCTATACTGACTAGATGGTAATTCAGATACTTTTATGAACATGAACGAAACCAAGTTTGCTCAGAAATCTTTTCTTGATGAGAAGGCTGGAAAAGAGCTTAACGACAACCCGTGGTGAGATTTTTCGTAAAGTGCGGCCCCTCTGCCCGAGAAAGCATAAAAGTATACAGAGAGGAACGGTCTTGGCTTGAGTGTGCCAAGGAGGTCCTTTTCAATTGATGGTCTACATGGTTTGCAAAAGGAGGTAAACGAGACGATGTAGATGCCCTTTCCTATACTTTAGAGAGTGGGAAAGGAAGCACCTACGCTTGACTATCTTTTCAATGTTTTAAGGAGTCAGAAAAGAGCTTAAACGAAACTCCAGTGTGGTCAACCGATTTCGGTGGCATAGGTGGTGCCCCATGTCAGGACAGTGCACAGAGGTCCAAAGGTCATCAGTGCAGTATGGACGGAGAATAAGGCTCTCAAACATACCAATACATGCGTGGGATAGATCGCAGCAGAGGCTCACAAGTCAATGCGGTAGAGGCACACAAACCGAGGTGGATCTCGGACAGAGGTCAGTAGAGCGTGTGTGTCTGTTGCTGTGGACATACTTGACTACATGTGATGTGAGTGCAAGTCCGAGGGAACTTATATGCCAAATACATGGAAGAAAAATAAATTGTTTTGTGGACAATGGTCCAGAGGTCCGCATAAGGTGCGGTGAATAGAAAAGACAACTATGTGTTAAAATACAAAAATAAAAGTAAAAATTACAGTCCTTAATGGGCGGTGGCCCGAAAACTCGCATGAGTAGTGGTCAAGAAGTGTGATACAAGTACAGGTCCGTAGACACTTGCATCATCATGTCATGGCTCGTAAATCGAGGTGACTAGTGGGAAATGGTCCCAAATCTGACTTGTTAAACATGAGACAATGGTCTCATAAGGAGATAGAAGTTTGAGCCCGAAAATGTGAGAGGTGTCTCAAACTGATTCCAGGTGACTTTGGACTAGCAGCTAATGGTGCTGCCCCTGATTTTTGCTAAAAAACATTGAAAAACAAGAAAGGGAAAAAAAACTACGCTATAAGGGACTCATAGTGGTTATATCAGGCATAGAATCTCTTGAGGTGGAGCCCATTGCGCGGCTTCTTCAAGAGTCAACCGTCTGAGTCAGCGAAGAGGTATGCCCCCTTTCCAAGACGAAGGTCATTGGCAAGGCGAGGTGATGAAATCTGGTCTTTTATGGGAAGAATCGATTCCACACTATGGTTTAAAGGGAATGGGGTAAAACTGAAGGCGGTCTTACATATATCTCCGTCATCGCGTAAGTGGTGTCGGGATAGATCAGGTGTATCTTCCACAGCCGATGAGGCGAAAGGGAAATTGGTGCTAGATATCATGAAAATGGTATTGGTTGTGGCTTTGGTTGCCTTGCCCCTAGTCTCTGTTGGAGGAAGAGGGGAAGCCTGGAGATGGGAAGAGTCTTTGATGGACCCGAAGGTAGGTGCACCATCATCACAATTGGCTGGACATGAGTTAACAAATGTTGGGGCCTCAGAGGTAGGGTAGGTGGTTCAAGGTACCAAAAATGATCTCCTAGTGTGAAATCCTGTAGATGGAGGGTTTCCAAGGTAGACTTGCTCATGATCTTGGATGGTAGGAAAAGGAAAGGGAAAGGGAAAAGGATCGTGTTTATCAGGAATGAACCCCAATGTTTCCCTGGTAACTGAGGTTGCGGCTGTGGCTGGGGAAACAATGGAAGAGACAGGTTTGATGGACCGTCGGTGATGGTGGAGACCAGAGGGTCTATAGAACTGGACATCATGTAAATGGACATGGTGTCTGAAGAAGGAGGTGGTGGGTGAACTTCTTCGATCAAGGTGATCTCAGACTCAAGAGAATGTTGACGGAGGTCAGCAAGAGCCATTCGAAATTCAGGCAGGTCTTAGCAATGGTGAGAGTAATGGCCATACAAGCTGCAAAGGGAACAAGCATGGTTTGTTCTCAATGCCTTGTTCCTGACTATTGGCGCGGTTGGGAGTTCAACCACAGGGATGTTTTTGTTTGTATCCATGGCATCTAGATGCGCACGGATCACTAGGATTTCAGGGCAATTCTAAGTTGGATGGCCATGTTGCTCGCAGACGACGCAAGGTGGGACTTATCGTGGCTCTGTGGTGGCTTTGGTGTTCTTTCCCCTAGCCCTTTTGGGTTGGGGCGGTGCCGGTGCGGGTGCGGCGGTTGGCTTGTGCAGACTGAGTGTAGGGTGAGACTCAACCGCGATAGGTTGCACCAGGGTTAAAACAACCTGGGGCATTGCTGGTTGACCTGGTGGATCAAGATACCACACCAGAATTCCCGATGTAAAGTTGGTTAGGATTAAGGTGGCCATTACCGGTTTTCTCATGACACCAGGTGGGGGAAAGAGGAAGGGAATCGTATGGACTGGAGATGAGCCCAGATAACTCATTGCTGGTTGCATGTGGGGATGTGGTTGTGGTTGCAGATGTGTGTAATACTGCTGCTGCGAGTGATGTTGCAGCTGCGGACGATGTTGTGGTTGTGGTTGGGGTTGCGGCTGCGGTTGTTGTTTGGGTGGAGCGGTGCTGGATGAAACCTTGTACAAGTCCACAATTTTGTTTTATGTCGGTGGTGGTGACACTAACGGGAAAGGATTCGTCATGGTAGGATAGATAAACAACCTAGGGCCCACATTCAACAGTGGGGAGGCTGGTGTGTTTTCAACCATGTTGTTGATTGCAGGGATAACGTTAGCATGTGTTGTCACCCCTTGCGGCTCAATGGGGGTGATGGTAGGGATAACGTTGGTAGGTGTCGTTAACCCTTGCGGATCATGATAAGTGAGCTGGTCAAACGTCACAATCTTCCCTTCGTGGGGTAACATCATGAGACGGAAGACAGTTGATGCGACTGCTCACATGGCATACATGTAACTCCTTTTCGAGGAGGAGGTTGTAGTCCAGTTGAGTGTTGATGACTTCTATGTCGATCAGCACTGTCTTCCTGGCTAATGTGATGGGGACATGGGGGAGGATTCCTTGGGCTTTCGTGGGATGTCCATGATAATCCCGCAGAGTTGTGGAAGATGGTTGCAGAATTGGTGATCCAAGTTTTTGCCAAACCAAGGTAGACATAACGCATGTGGATGCCCCCTCATCCACTATGCACCGATGCACAACCAAATTCTGGATGGACACCAGCCTTTGGAAGGCGATAGTCAATGGCATGCGCGATTCCCCGTTTTCTGTGTTGAATGTGATCAACTTGGATTCGAAGAGGTCTACTACCCCAAGGGAAGCTATTAAGGTTTTTCACTACATTGGGCATGTTTTAAGCACCTCAAGAGCGGACATGGCGGTGGGTGTTTGGGCCAAATCATCCACAATGCTATAGTTGACTGCAGCTCTAGCCATGGAATTATTGGCAATCCTGCGTACGGGGGGGTGTGGGAATGGGGGTAACTGAAAAGGTAGGTTGACTATTTTGGACGTGGATGTTGCTGATGGGTTAGCAGGTTGGTGTTGGCTCCATACTGATTCCTTCTAGTTTGTAAGTTGACCTCTTTAGTCGTCATGGCTAGTAGGTGGTGAACACCTGTTTCGGACATGGGAGGTGCCCCCGGAGCGTTGGGATTGGCTTGGGGAGGGTGTGTGGTTGTTGCCAATCCTTAGACTGGCAGTGGGTTTTGAAGCACCATGTGGGGAGGTCCTTGTGGTGTTGGGTTGGGTTGGGCTTGGTTGGCAATGTTGGCGGCCTATTGAGCCTTATTTTGAATGGCCTGCTTAGCTCGACCCATAAGGAGACACTCAAATGTGTAGTGCCCATAAACATCACAGAGTGTGCACAGTTGGTTTGTGCGCAACAAGGCATTGCATCTTGGTGCATTTTGTCATGTGGGGTTTTGGGCTGGCCGGTTTGCTGCAGCATTTTTGGGAGGGTTTGGTTGTTGACCGCCTCCCTGTGGTTGGTTATTGCCTTGGTTGCGGGGCCGGTTATTTCTAGCTTACCCTTGTTGATTGTTGGGGGCAGGCTGGTTGGGATGGTTTTGTTGTGTGAACACTTGTCCCAACGAAGTGGGTGGAGTGGGGGATGGGGCTTGAACTGGTTGCACTGGCGGTGCATAGTAGATTTGTGGGAGTAGTGGTGCCACAAATGTGGGCATTTTCCCCACATACTGTTGTGTTGGCCAAGCCATGGCCTGAACCTCCTGCGGTGGTGCAGGTTGTGCGTAGGAAGTTGTTGCTCCGGACTAGGACATAATTCTTGCATAGTCCGAAGCTTGGTTTTGGTAAGCAACACTAGCAGTGTTGCTTGGTTGTGATGGAGCTGTAGGTGGTGTCGGTCGAGGCTGTGGCTATTGGGAGATCAATCCTATGATGTCGTCCATAGCATGGGATGCCCCGGGTGCACCACAGTATGAGGTACTCGGATGGGGAGCATTTGGAATGATGGTGTACAGGTATCCAGACTGAGCATAGATAAGGCCAAACTATTGACCTTTCAGTATGGCCTCTTCTTTGAATTGAGGATGTTCGGACGCGACGTCCTTTGCTATGGGCGGGAGCAAGGTCTTAAGGAACCAATCCAAGAGGATCCTGTTGTCAAGTTGGATTTTTCATAGACTGCGACATCCCCGCCACTCATGGATGTGGTCGGTTATATGAGTGGCATTGCTTTGGCGACAGGATAACAGGATCTCCACCCTTTTGTCATATCTGACGGGGAGTTGGAAATACTGTAGGAACATGAAGGCTAGGGAGTTGAAGTCTGGATATTTGGCCTATGGTAGCTCAATGTACCATTTGGTCGTAGCACCTATAAGAGTGCATTGGAATAGCCTCAGCCTAATGGAATCGTCTATGATGTTATTGGATGAGCACCATAGATGGAATGTCATTATGTGGTTTTGGGGACATTCCCCTGCTTTGCCTTCAAACTTGGGGATGTCTGATGGCAGCTTAGTTGGCANATGGCAAATGGGGTCATTTGTTAATCTGGCCAAGTTAAGACGAGCCATGAATGGCATATTTGACCCCAGGTTGATGTGGGATGGGGATGCGATGGTGGTGGGGTTTGCGGGTGCATAATGCATCTGCATAGCTGGGGGTGCTTGCGGTGGCACCATTTCGGATGGGCCAATGCCCCCAAGTGTTGTGGGTGGGACGGTATGAGTGGTGGGGACATTGCCCCCATGTATGACAGTAGGGGCAATGTAAGTGGATGGTCCACTGCCACCCTATGTGGCAGGAGGGGTAGTGTGTGTGGAAGGGCCACTGCCCCCGTGTGCTGTCAGTGGGCCAGCTTGGCTGGTCACTATAGGTGGTGTAAGTTGACTGATGACAGTCTGCATGACTGTGCTTGGGCCACTTGCTAGGTTTTGGGTAACAGGTTGTTGTTGGTCGCTATGGGCAAACCCGGGTTTACTATAATGTACCAACAACACCCCTAGTTCACTGGCCCTTTCAGCGACAGACCGCAGAGTGGCCTAAAGTCTCACCCGAAGTGACTCTAATGGGTTGGCCAAAGACTCAAGTGTCTTGGACCGGGTTCTGTCGCATCCTATGCATGTCTCGCATCTCTTCTTAGCTCGCAAGGTCTCTCTCCACAACGCGCAACTTCCTCCTACTCACGATAAATTCTAGCCCTTATCACATCGCCGTGTCAAGGGAAACACACAACTCTCTCCTACGCCGGATCCTTAACCGCAGCGCACCACAGCTCCTCTAATGGTGCGATATCACCTCCCTGTGATATCCTACCGATGTGGCTCCGCGCACGTAGTGTTATGTGTGTCCGACTGACAGGACTCAACTTAAAAGGCTGTGAAATACTACGAGTCTTAACTGTATTGAGCGAAACATAGACAAACTCTTATACAGAATACTTAAATACTTCAACTTGCATTTATCCTCTTATACTGCTGTGAACTGAATAACATATACATACATTTAACTGTAAGCAAAATACATGCAATGAGTGACAGATATAACAAGTAAACACAATCGCATAAATCAATCACATAACACGCTGGTTTTACGTGGTTCACTTCCAGAATGGAAGCTACATCCACAGAACTATGTTTCTCTATTATAACTCGAGGGAAGTACACACAATTCTGCTGCACCGCATATGTAGCTTGAGATCTTCTGGGTAACTCCACACACAGCCTGGAGCCCTTCTCTCTTAGATCTCTTCCCTATCTCTATATATTGCTTCTCTACAATATCTTCTTCCCTCTCTGTCAATCCCTGCGGATTGTTACATACAAGCTCAATGAGCCAGCTACTGGTTACAGTAAGATAATTACAGCTAATAACAGAACCAGAGCTTGGCTTCCTTAATTCAACTGACTATGAGCTAACTAGCTAATGCGCTAACTGGCTAACTGCCCAACCAACTAAACAGCTAACCCTTTTACAATACAAAATACATCCCTTTATAGGCGGCCCGAAGGTCTCGCCATTACAACATTGTGGGCCTGTCCCAACAGTAACCCAAAAACCCTAACTAGTGAAAGTCGGCATATCTATACTTGGGGTAGCCGCTTTCTGTCACACCACTGCTCTCTGCAGTCTTCCATGCTTCCCGGCACTGACCATGGGTACTATGCACCGCTTCCCTTCTTCTGTCCTTCATCTTCAATACCTCGGCCTCATCGCTCCTTTTCCTTTATGAGTGTAGTTGAACCCTCTTGTCTTCTCCGCTGCCTTCAATGCAGTGGGTGAGCTCTCTCTTCTCGGCCGCTCAGGTACTGTTGTCTTCCTTGACTTCTTTGTCTCAGCAGTCACGATTTCCGGCTCTGATCTGTAGCTAGAAACATGCTACGGCGTTGTAGCTTTATCTTATCTCTTCATCTTCGCCAAAACTATCTATCCGCCAAAATAGCAGCTTCTCCTGTAGCTGCGGGACCCTGCTCCAACAGTTGTGATGTGGACATGGGTCCACTTGCTATGGTTATGCCAGAAAATGGATCTAGATTTGCACTAGCCATGGGGCTTGATGGTGCAGTATGGAGGTCTGGTTCAGATTGGTATGGGTCTAAATCAAAATCAAAGGTTGTGTGGCATTCTGATGGTGTGGGAGATCACTGAGAGTGGCTTCGATGGTGTCGATTGAGTGTTCCAAATGGTGGTGGTTCGCCTCTTAGGCGTGAGGAAGAGCGTGGAGGATCAATTTTGTTAGATTTTATGTCTGAAACTAGTGGGAATGATGTTTGGACGCTGGTTTCAGTGGATTCCTATTGGCTTCAGATGGTCACTCAGCCACTAAGACTGCCAGAAGACAACGCTTGGATTTTTCCTCACAGGTGTTTCTACTCAATCGGAAGGGGTCATTGCCCATTTCGCTTGGCAATTCCTCTCAGCGACCAGCTACCTTTGGGTTCCTTTGGTACTCCTCACAATGAGTTTCTGGGTAGAGCCCAAGTACTTCCCACAGTTGAAGCAGTCAGGGACTTATGTCCTCAAAGACTGTCGATTTGTTTGTACTCAGTGTAAATTGGTAAATTTTAAGGCTCACTCAGCGTCATGATCTGAGTTGGGTTAATTAGTTGGTATGGTGTATTTGCTTGTTTGTTTTTCTGGTATTTGGTAGCTGCAAATGGTTTATGAATTCATCACGGTAGAGTTCATGTCATTGTGTATGCATGCATTTGAATAATCATAAATTGTGAACAAATGCAATTTCAACCCTGAATGTGTATGGCTTAACTAGATGTCTACCTCACACTAATATTCCTCTTCAACCAAGAGAAGGTGATGGGCTGTCAACACAATGGGACTAAGCCCATCCATAGATCCTCAGGTCACATCCCGGATGCAAGGTTGGTCAACAGGGAGGACGCTTAGCGCTGTGAGAAGCCCTCCTCTACCCCCTCTACCTTCCAGGTCATCCAATTTTAATGGTTTGGAACAATATTAGTGGAGTGCTTAGATCTATACGAGCTTGCCCTTCGCCGTATCCCAAAATACCCCGGAGGGTGATGACTGGGTAGAGGAGGAAGGGTAAGCAAGACAGTTTGTTTTAGGTTGATTTTAATTAGGCTACATTCATTTGATTAAGCCATTAAGATTTACTTGGAATTTACACATTGTTTGTGAAAGAAGTTGCAGAAAACAAAAACAGAAACTGAAATTGAACTAGTGTGCTGGACAGAGGTGGCTGAGCCGCACTTACAGTCCTATAAAACTGAAATTTAACCTCTATTAAACTGAAATTGAAGTTCGGTTTGACATGCCGCACATTTCTGATAAAATCCGGCGAGGGGGTCGCACAGAATTCACAGACAGCCGCGATTTGTGTTTCTGGGTTGAAGTCGCACTTATCGGGGGATTAAGTGCATGCACCTATTTGGCCATTAAGTGCACCCTCACCTCACTTTTGGGCCCAATAAGAGTGCCCTTCCCCGAATTTGGGGTTTTTTGTGGTCCAGAGTCAAATCTGGCCGACAGTAACTTGTACTGTGGCTAAATTGACTCGGTTTTTCCTAGCAGAGGCTTCGACAGTACTGATAACTGAAAATAAACTGGATTTAAAGCGAATTTAATAGGAAAATTTTGAAAACTAGGGAAAAAAATTAAAAAACTTGAAAATTAAAAATTTGGACCAGGGATCCTGTGGGATTGACCTGGTATGGTCGCCAATTATGTAGCAGAGATTTATCCTTGCTACAGGGGCAGGAATGGCTCCTTTCTGTCTATAGGACAGAAGGGTAGGTTCCTGCATGGATAAATGCTAAAAATAAAATGTAATGTAAATGGACAGAACAATAAACTAAACTAAGAACAGAAAGAAGAGAAGCAATGGTGAACCCCTCTGCAAATAAGGGTTAGGGTTCCGCTTCTTAAGACCTGGAATCAAATCCTAAGCTACAATAGATTTAAATACCTGCAAAACAATCTTAAACATAAACCTGGAAATGAAACATGGGTTAGAAAGCAAAGAAAGCAAATGAACAAAACAAGAATGACAAGCTATACCTTCTCTAGTGGAAATGGGTCACCATGCCCTAGCTTGTGGAAGCACCTCTCTTGGATGGGGGAGCTATGGCTCAATGGAAATGGAGGAGAGGGAGTGTGGGTGGCTTGAGAGGCAAATGTGTCTCAAGGAATCCACTGGCAGCATAATACTATGCAAGGGAGAAGTTGTTTGAGAGTGACCCCCCACCCTCCTTTTATAGCTTTTTCAAGGGGTTTTAGGGTTTTAAGGCCTTGGTCAAGACTTTAGCCCCTTTCGCCCTAAATTTAGCTCCTTTTAGGGTTTTAGCCCCTTTTTGGGGGCTTTAGCTCCTAGGAGAGTATTTTGGGCTCCTCTTTGAGGGTGTGGGGGTCTAATGGAGTGATATGAGGGTTGTGAGATGGTGTCCTTGGGTGGTGTAGGCCATTGAGAGCTGAGTGGGGGATTTTTGGGTTAACACCATATATGGTAAGCTCTACCATTCACAACATGTCACTTCTAAAATGGGCAAGAAGGTTCCGTGACAAGATGGAACGGGCTCGTACCTAAGGTTAAAATGAAATGGTCATAAGGTTATGCAAAATGAAAATGGATGTGAAACCTAACCTATATACCAGTTTAGACATAATACTTGCAGTAGGCATGAATGGATCAAAGCCACGGTCAAACCACACTCAAAACAGATTCCTACATCATCAAAGTAGTTCAAACGGTCCAAAATGGTAAAAAACTATAGAAAGTGGGTAAAAATTTCAAAATTTTTCTGTAAATAGTAAAAAATTTAAACATTTTCATATCATTTGAAATTTTTACCCAACATAGTGGATTGGAGCTTAGAACTTCATAAGCGAATTCCGGGAGCATCGTCCAACAAAATCTCTCCTAGTTTAATCCACGTAGATTCTCATGCCCTCCTCTTCCAATTTCATGTAATTTTTTTGAATTTTCATGGTCCATTTTATTTTTTAATCCATCCATACTTGTGCATTTTGGCACACATGGAAATTGGGATTTTTCCCGTGTATAGGGCTCTCCATACGCGGAAAAATCACCAAAACCCGCGTACATACGCGTATGTTTTGAGAACAATTGCATATAGGGCCGCAAACAAGGTTTTCAAAGGCAAAAATTGATCAAAACTTTGGTTTTTTGTGTAGGATGGTGTTAGAATGGAGGGAAAGAGAACATGGTGATGTGGAGGAGGCTGTGCAAGGTGATCTTATGGCCCAACAAGCATTACGAGCATGTGGTTTATACAAATTTTGGTGTCTTGGCAGCTTGAGGGCCAAACCAAGACTACTCCAGCTGTTGGTGGACTACTAGGATCCAGAATCTGAGACATTTCAGAGAGATGGGATGTCGCTCAGCACAGAGTTTAAGGACATATACTTTATCACTGGTTTTTCCCAACGAGGAGAGATGTTGAACCTCTGATATCGTGGGCCAGGAGGCAGGCTGACTATTGATGAGTACATAGCTGTGTACTACTTTCCGGAGACAGAAAAGGTTGGGAGTCAAATATCAACAAAATCAATCTAGATTTTGGGACTGAAGGCCATACTTTTGGCCTTAGGTAGGATTGTCGGGTTAGCTTCACTCCACTAGGCCTCGCAGCCAATGATGTTCTATGCGGTGGAGTGTATGCGACCTACAGTGTATGACTGGAGTACGATGCTATTGAGCAACACGAAAAAACAGCTCAGTGACTGCAAGATGGATAGGGTGTGGAACTTTGGGTTCGAAATCATACTGAGCACATTGTTCTTTGAGCAAGTGCCAGGGCTAAGCCCTAGAGTGGACATTGTTCCACATGGAGTTCGGGATCCAACCCCGCGACGTTGGGAAAATGTCATGCGCAGACTGGGCGGAGGTAGGGTGGATAACCCCTACCCAGCAGACTTATTTCCATGGTGGTAGAGACAGATCGTCGCTATAGACGACTATCCCTATGCAGGGATAGACTTCTATGTAGATCCGAATATGCCACTACCACTAGGAGCAGCTTATGGTGACATAGGTAAAGAATCCCAAACCCACTTTTTAAGTTTTGAAATTTTGTTTTTGTTTTTTTTGTTGATATATTGACTCAAAAGACATATTCTTGGTGTGATGACACATAGTGACAATCTGTCATGTGTATGAAGATGTAGGACCATAGTGGCCAGAAGGCTTCCCTCATCATCGACGGAGAGGAAGAGGAGACAAAATCATGGGTGCAGATGCGAAGCGAACGCTCCAAAGCATCCACACGAACTTCGTTCACTCGACACATAGGGTACCCATGGCGCAAATCGAGCAATTGCTTGAGGCCATGCATCATCAGGTGGTTGGTGTACCATGAGCATGGGTTCGACTCTTTCGATGGCTAGCTAGAGCCGTAGTGCTATATCATGATCAGAACCCCCCTCCTCCTCAGGCTTAGAGACCTGAGTGTATTCATTTTTGTATGACCATGTATTATATGTTGGTGGCTCAAAAGCCCCAATTTTGTATATGAAACTTATGTATGATGACGTCACTTTTTGGATATTAATGAAAAAATTTTTTATGATGATCGATTTTATTTATATTTACATGTGTGTAAAATGTATGTTTGTGATATGCTTATCATCTATGAAACAAATGCCAATATAACACAGTTAGCATAAGAGTCATCAACTCGATTAAAAACTCTTGGAACAAGAATGTATGTTATATTCTCAAATTATCGTTCTAGCAATCTCACACATAAGAATCTTCATAATAATGTCAGATCCCTAATATGATACAAGTCATTAAGCTGTGAAACCACTAACTATGAATCAAGACATACCTCAAGAGAATTAACAACATGTGAAATGGCATCAGGCAATAACTCAATAATGGCACTATATTCAGCAACATTGTTCGAAGAAGGCTGTAAACATATGCCTGCTGAAGACAATACTTGACCCATAGGAGTATAAATCACCCAAGCAGCCGAAGCTGAGTTTTGAGTGTGGCAGCTAGCACCATCAACGAATCCTATGTAAATGAAAGACTCCATCGACATCTTCCATAAGAAACGAAAGGTAATTAACAAACCCGATCACCATAAGAAAACCTAACTATGCAATGCAAAACTGTACAATAATATACAACAATCAACCCTGGCTAAAGATCATGCATAGTATTTTTTGAGATAGATCCCATTTCTATGCTCTGCCAAGGATGTCCCTTCATAATCAACCAGCTCATAAACGCCTTTCTCTAAGACTCATTTAACCACGTAAGGACCATGCCACATGGGATTAAATTTTCCTGCCCCCAAGGGTTCCTTAGCTTAATCCCACAAAAGGACCAAGTCACCTTCATTAAACCTCCTTGGACGAACAGACTTATCATACTAGACCTTGACGCGACGCTTGTTAACCTCTAGAGCCACTAAGACATCTCGGCGCTGCTCATCAAGCTGCTCTAATTGGACCAAACGCTCTTCCAATGCGGAAGTGTCCGGTAAAAGCTCTACAGCTAGCTTCAGAGAAGGGATTTCACATTCAACCCGTAAAACTGACTCCACCCCATGTACAAGCTAATATGGAGAGAAAATGGTGGGAGTCTTAACCGCAGTTCTATAGGCCCACAAAGAAGGATACAACATAATATTCCAATTGGTCTTGCTTCGTGTGATAGTTCATTGGAGAATAGACTTAAGTGTTTTATTCACTGCTTCAACTTGTCCATTTGCCTGAGGGTAATAAGAAGATGAATGTTCTTTCTTACACCCTAACTTGGAAGCCAACTCTTCCATCATTTTATTCTGAAAGTGCCTACCATGGTCAGTGATAAGCTCTTTCAAAATGCCAAACCAGGTGATAATCTGGTTGAACACGAAATGTGCGGTTGTTTCACTGTCAGATTTAATTAAGGGCATAGCCTTTGCCCATTTCGTGAAGTAATCAACAACCACAATAATGTGATGATGCCCCCCATCCGAAGCTGGGTTGCAATCCATAAAGTCAAGCCCCCACTTGGTGAAGGGACCGACGGTGCAATAGGATGTAACGGGGCTAGATGCAAGTGCATATTGCGTGCAAACCCCTGGCAAGGGTGGCACTTCTTTACCGCATTAACAGAATCTTTGAAGATGGACGGCCAAAAATATCTTGCTCTCAATATTTTTTAGGCTGTAGAAAGCCCAAATAAATGACCACCACATGCCCCTCCGTGGCAATCATTCAGCACAACCTCAGCCTCATCATGGGTTAAACAACGATGCAAAATGGAATCTACCCCACGACGGTACAAAGTGTTATCCACTATAAGGTAGTTCTTA
>LPNX010600292.1:79176-109014 GCA_001517045.1 Pseudotsuga menziesii
TCCCAAACGGATGGTCATACTGAAATTATCAATAAATGCTTGGAAACTTATCTTCGTTGCTTCTCCTCTGAGCAACAACATCAGTGGGCAAAGTGGCTCCCTCTTGCTGAATGGTGGTACAATACCTCTTACCACACTGCCTCTAAAATGACTCCATATGAAGCATTTTATGGCCAGGCACCGCCAGTTCTTCTTCCTTACACCCCCAGCAGTTCTCCAGTTCAGGCAGTTGACGCGGTCCTTCGAAACCGCGATGAGGTTCTTCGCATTTTGCGCGAAAACCTTCACATGGCACGAAATCGCATGAAGTAACAAGCTGATCAGCACCGTTCTGAGCGCACTTTTGAAGCTGGTGATATGGTTTTTCTTCATCTCCAGCCTTACAAGCAATCCTCACTAAAACTCAAAGGGCGTCATAAGCTCGCTCGAAAGTTCTATGGGCCATATAGGATTCTTCAGAAGATTGGGTCTGTTACTTATAAACTGGAACTTCCGCCTTCTTCCCGCATTCATCCAGTATTTCATGCCTCTTGTCTGAAGAAATTTCTTGGCACCAACATCCAAGGCCAAACTATTTTACCAGAACTGGATAATGAAGGATCCATCTTTTTGGAGCCGGAGGCTGTCCTCAATCAGCGCACTCGTCAGCTTCGCTCTCGCTCTATCATAGAGGTCTTAATTCAATGGCACGGAATGCAGCCCGAGGATGCTACGTGGGAACCACTCCTTTAGATTCAGCGACAATTTCCACATCTAAAGCTTTGAGGACAAAGCTTTTTCTAAGAGGGAGAGGATGTTAAGAACCCATGTCAATCCTTCTCTTTACTATGTTAGTATATTGTTGTTGGACGCATATGCTTTATAAGTCATCCCATAGTAATTGTTGATCCATAGTTTGTGTTATTGTTGTGAGGCACATATGCTTTGTAAACCGCCTGTAGTATTTGTTGATCCATAGTTTACATTGGCCCATGGTTTTGACCCATAGTATTGGCGCCCATAGTTTATATTGGCCCATGGTTTTGACCCATGGTATTGGCGCCTATTTTTAGTATATAAGTGTGTGTTGAGGCCAAGGAAGGCACCGTGAAGTTATTTTGTATTGAGCTTGCTCAAAGGAGGTTGCCCCCTCGAAGTGGCTTGCGATTAATATAAAAGTGATTTTGAGTTCTGCTGCTATATCGTGTATTTTGATTACTTGTTTGCTGCAGGGTCCTCACAGGGACAAGTGACTCGGATCCACATCAAGGAAAACTCCAAAAACATTTAGCCTTTTGCACACATCCCGATGTACACAGGTTTAAGGGTAATATCCGCGTATATACACGAGAAATGGATTAAAAGTCGCGTACAACAAATAATGAGTGTTTTTAGGGATGATCTTGGAAACATCAAAGGTACAAAAATAGTCCATGGGGTCCAAAGAGTCTACAGAGGGACATGGAAGGCCATAAAATCATGATCAACCATGTGTGGTAAAATTAGCTATAACATCGACTTCACTTGCACCACAACTTGTTGCAAAGGCTTCATAATTATGCCAAAACGTGCTTTTTACTTCGATGTGCGAACCCAAATATTTTGCAAGACTAAAAAGTGTACAAAGCATTTATGAAAGGAAAAGTACACCAAAGATTGGGAAACTTAGTTTTTACGCTTAGCGGCCAACCAACAATGGCGCCAAGCATATCTCTTTATGTCAGCCTTCGCACATGAGCATGGAAAGCTCGCTCAGAGCACACTTGAGGCGTGATAAACAGTAATTATGAGGGCATCGTTTTATAATGAGGTTCAGCCGAGGCCGACCGATACCCTTTGACAAAGAGTATAAAGAGTTTTTGATAAAGGTCAAAATCAATACTTGTATCCAATCCAATCATGTCATTTCATTTGACATTTAAATCTTAGCTAACTGTACACTGTACTTGCAGTGAGTCGCTCCAGCCCTTAGAGTTTACATGTATGTGAGAGGGTGTTTTCAGCTTGTTACGTCAGCAAGGTTAGGTTACATGTGCTGAGCCTATGTGTGGGGTCAGTACATGTGATATTGTTCGCCATATGCTCCAACTTGAATTCCGTGACTTTCCATTCAAAAGACAAGATGTTAAGCCAGGAAATGTGGGACCAACCACACATTTCACCTTCAAGGCGTAGTGGCGTAACACATTACGCGTAATGGCTAAGAACTAGCATAGATCCATCTAAAAGGGGATCTACCAAGCACTGAGAGGGATCAAATCCTCAAGTTGTAAACCCTTTTTTAGAGTGGAAATGTTGAGGAAATGTGTTATCCAAGGTTTATGGTTTTAATTTATCTAATTTATGTTGCTATATATATATATGCAATTCTAAATATTTTAAATTTAATTTAAGCCGACATGTTATTTTTAATATTTTATGAGCATGAAAGGAGTTACACATCTCTCCCATACTGGGTTGTAGAATGCACCTCTTCGATGCAAAAACACCGCACCAAGCCTATCTTTTTCAAAATCCTGAAAATAATTGAAAAATCCACTCGATAAATCTTTCTAAACAATGTAGAAGGGATTCGATACTAAATTGGTCTCGATGACTCGAGAGAATATGATATTACAAAAAAAGAAATCGGGTGATATGGGAAGGGGGATGAAATGAACACAATTAAAATGGAATGAGGTTAAAATTAACATAACAAGGCCCACTGAACTGAAACGTGCAATATGCAAATTTGGAATGAAAACATTTGGATTTCAATAAGCTAAGGATGACAATTCATAAGGGAGGCGCAATGCAATTAACTCAATCAAAGTGCATCGTAGATAAACCAGGTGTCACTTTCCATACATATCTGTCACCAGCAGAAATTTGTTGTCATAATTTACCCAAGCTAATCCAGAGGCTCAATTCTCAAACGCACCGTCTTTTTTTCCCTGCTCGAAAAGCTGTAGAAAAAAAATAATGATAACCAAATTTTGTTGAGGTAAAACCAAAATTCATGTAAGAACCCGAGAATCGAGATAACCACTTGACGAGCTCAGTGCACCTAATTTGGTCCATATCGCAGTACAAAGCGTTAAATGCCATTGAAAATTAATGAATTTAATAGATAGCTCGGAAATCGAGCATGTAAATCCCACCATGCAGCGTATTTTACCATGTTTTAAATCAACGGTGGACATGTCAACACAATAAATGCACAGTTAATTCAACTGCAACTGTATCTAGTGTGACCATGGTTCATAAATGCACCACATTTTGGGCGAATGAGTTGGCAAAAACACAATATTTCCACTCTAATGTCCAAAATATCAATTGCTAAGAGCCTAAATATTAATCAATAGAAAGCATTCGGATCTCTCAAATTGTGCCACATAAAACAACTATTGTGCAGAAGTCTCGACATGAACTTATTGTTAATCACACAATACAATTGTTTGTCACCTCGATATATAAAATTGAATATGCGCTATTGACAAGGTGATAATGGCCTATCAAAATGTTCATTCTCATGATGTTAACAACTTGTTAATAAACATGAACCATTTTTTTTAATTTCAGGCCATACCATAATTAAATCAAAACCCTTTCGAAAGGTGAATCTATATACTAAAACCCGATGATACAATGAGTAATGCACAAATGAAGGCCAATGAGTTTGACATTCATGTCAAAACTATAATCTCTTTAAGAAACTTTCATTCAAACTTTCTTATGTCTTCATATTTAGTGGGTCCCTCTTTTGTGGTTTAAATGGCTTAGCTCTAGCCTTTGAAAAAAAACATAATGGAGTCAAAGTTAAGGACAAGTAGCACCATATAGGGGAGTCTGATAAACAAACTAAAAATTGGAGGTATTTGCAACATTTTGTGAAAATTGAAGAGGATGTGAATACATTTAAATTTTAAGCGTTTCTAAAGTGCTTTAACTATAGTGGAGTGTCAAAATTCTAAAGCCTTGATGGCAACATGAATTCCATAAACAAGCTAAGAATCTAAGCACACAATTAACCTCAATGGGAATTGCAGAGAATTAGCATAAGAGAGAAGAAGAAGAATTGATGAATACACATTAATGAATGATCAATAAATGATAATTGATATTATTACAATGGTAATACATCCTTATAAAGGAAAATAGAGTTGTAGGGAGACAACTCATAAGGCTCATAAAGCTCAAAAAGACAGACTTACCAAAATATCGCAAACCCCCATAGGTGGCTAAAGCACTTCCCAAATCTATCAAGGACCTCACAAATTAGCAAAAGCATGAGTGAGTTGTCAAGGGAGATGGAAAAACATGCTAATCCTAGAAAAATAGAGAGAAAGTCATGAAGGATGGGTTGGCAACAAAAGAACCCAGTTTCCTAGTTAACTAGCTTTACCTTATCCACAGAAAACAGGTTAAAGCAAAATATGTTGTAAAGCGTTGTTGACTAATTTTGGATGGCCATAAAGTGGTTAAGATCAACCCAGAATCAGAAATAAAACATTAGTGGGGTGTAGATGGCATGTGTTGACTTTAAGGTGCAAGTGGATGCCAACTAATTAAGCTAGTGGGTAGATAATTAATCAAATAATGATTAATTATTTTATCCTAAGTATTGAGTGGGTTTAATATATTCCAAATGGAGTAGTCTATTTATTCTAAGCTTTGGACTTTTCAGTGGGTGAATTCGGTAAAAAAAATAGTAATATCCAAATTTGGAAGTGTTCAAATTGTGTTTTGTAATCCATAAATAGATTAAGTACCCTCAAATACCCCCATGACACCCATATACGTGATTTGTTTTCTTATTGATTTCCAATCGGACTCCGAACAAGACAAGACAAAAAATATACTTAGAAAAAGTTGAAAACTTAGAATATTTGGAGTACACCTAACTACAATACTATATTGATGTCTATTTTTGGCTGACTCATGAGTTACTTAAACTCATCTTGGAGAGTGCACATGGCTAACTAAGGGTATGTGGGGCTAGTTAAACCTAACTAGCATCTTATGCACTTCATGAGCAATTAAAATTGCCTAGTTGACCTATTCTAATTGCCTTGCCTATACATTTCATCTAGTTCTTCATTCATTAAAAATCAATGTAATACATTATTCTCTCTTATTATTAATTTATTTCTTTTGTGTAATAATTAATATTTAACACATTTATTGCATGAATTTGATTAATTGTTATCTCTTTCAAAGTATTATTCCTATATTGCTTTTCTTTTATTAATAATTTAATTGCATTTTAATAAAATATTTTAATTTTTTTAAATTAAAAAAATATCCATAACCTTATGCGAGATACTTGATTAATTGGGAGAATAAAAAAGATGAATGCATAAAGTTGGTGAAATTTTTAAATGCAATATGAGGTCTAAATATCCTACTCAAATTATGAAAATTCAGAAGATGATTTGTTTTAATAAAAATAGTTTATAAAATCTAAACCTCATATGACACTTTACACTTTCGTGATGATAAAAAGAACTTTTTAAATGTACATTGATGATAACCAACCCCACCAAATTTCCATAAGATCATTGAAAAGACATCCACCACTTGTTTTTTAAGCCAAATCAAATTAATAAAGTTAAATCGATTTCTTTGTCTCAATTTTCTCACAACTTTCCAATTCTATGTTCCTCTTTTCCTCTCAATCCAACTCTCACTGGATCCGAAAATAAGAAAGTTGGATTTCCTGGTGGGCAAAGATAAGGCTTTCTTTGTTTGCTTCCACAAAATTCCGCGGCTCGACCCATTCCTCCACTATAAGTCGTGCGAGGACTTTACACCATGTGAATACTGGGAATCTGGATGTTCTGCCTCAGTCAGGTCAATCAATACTCTGTAATTGCCTTACATATTCCAGTCAATCTCTACGACTTTCATTTTCCCGCAGAAATTTGCTCCCGGTTTCGTCGCCTCTCCCCACTTTGAATACAACGCGGTTTTCATGGTCCTGACCAGTGGTCAAATTTGAAGGGTGGGTCTTTATTTCAATTGGAAAGGAATTTATTTTTGAAGCCGGTCAAAGATGAAAGGCAATATAAATAATTGTTATTCAATTCAATTGACAAGTATAAATTAACTAAACGCAATATAAACAATTGTTATTCAATTCAATTGATAAGTATAAATTAAATAAACTTTTTTACCTAAAAGAATGTAAAAGATAAATATTGTTCTTTTAAATTTTTACAATTTTTAATAATTGAGTACTTCCTGATATTTATATGAAAAAATGATATATTTTTAATCAAACTTATTTTAAATACATTAAGTTGTCATATGTGTATCATTAATTTTACACTTCAACAACTATTCTATTGTATTTTTTCCAGTTCGAGCACACTTCATTATACAAAAGAAGTATTGGGGCATCCACGTACAATCCAAGCTTGAAAGATGTAAGAATGATAAGGATTGGGCACCTAAGAAAAAATAATACACAACTCAAAAAACATTAAAAAAAGTTTACCTACATACCAAGCAAGTTAGAAAAGCTAACATAACCGGGGTCGGGGCATCAAATTTTTTTGTTCAACACTTGTCGTGAAAGCATACATGTATGGGATAGAGGGGCAATGTAATCAAGCTTAAATTAATTGAATCCTTGCAACTCAGTGCATGTCCAAGTCTCAACAATTTGTCTTTTAAATCGAATCAAAATACCAAAAGAAGTTTATTAATGGTTAGATTTGAGAAAGTTTTAGGTGTGAGTAATTAAGGGCTTGGGGCTCTAAAATTTGTTATGTTTTGTACCAGTACACGATTCATTGAATCCACACTCACGGGTAGGAATTTAAGTTATTTAATGAAAACAATTAATGTGTATACATCTATGACGAAACGGTTTTCCATGTTGATGAAGGCCACTACCCTCTTTATTGTCTTACCAAAAGGCGTGGTAATGAGGAAGAAGGTCTAAAATTATGGACTTCACCTTCAAAGAATGCCTTGCAATCACATTGGTAAGGAGTGATAAGAAGATCGCAACAATACAACGTGTCAAATATCAGTTGATAGTGTTAATTAAAGACTTATATGGTAAATTTAATATAAGACTTACTTATAGTTGTCTCTTACTCTTTGCGTCTTGACTCATTTAATATTTTATTGTTGTCTTTGTGCCTTACCCAATTCATATTATAAGGTGAAGATGTGAATGGATTATAATCCTTAGTTATGACTATGATATGAGGATTTAAAGGGAAGAGTATGTAAAGACAATTATTTTTTAGATATATTTTGGTGGCGTTGAGGACAAATGTTGTGAGAAACCACAAATGTCTGGAAGGACGGAGGGAGATTACATCACGATCATGCCACCCATCGAATTGAAGATTATTCTTGAGCCAACAATTGTTTTTTAATTTGATTAATAACCATTATTTTTCCATATCGTGTGCCCAATGACACCTCTCTATATTAATGCATAAATCGACCTTTGAACAGTTTGTGATCCTAGCTACATGCAGTTATTTGTATTTGCATGACATTGAGTCCATGATATTCATGCAAGAAATGAAGTCTTGTAGAGGAGGACTCATCAAACCAGCCTTTTAAATTTCATTTTGACGAAAAAAGAGTGAACTTTGGTAGTGAGGTTCACATAGGTAGTAGGCACAAATCTTTGAGCTCGTTTTGGGCCTAGTAGTAGATTAGTAGTTCTTTTTTGTTATAGTCGTAGTTGTTGACACATTGTCACACTTTAGATTGCAGCCCCAAGTGACTCGGGAGTCACAGTCATATCTCGATAGCTGGTGCCTCATAGTTATCAATGATTGCCTTTCATCTTGCATAGCTCAACAGTGAGTGCATCACATGAGTGAGTGAGTGATTATAATTTATCATATTTCCAATATTTTGAATGATGAGTTGAACTTCATGGCATAGGAATTTCAACATCTTGATAAATTTATATGGATGGGTAATTTCAAATGTTGCCCTTCTTTTGAAAAGTTGACATAAACTATGCCCTTAATTGAAAGGGTAAAATTCAGATTTTAAATTTTTTTTGAAGGGCAATTTTAACTTTACACTTTTGGCAAGGGCTAGAACCCTTTGGAAGGGCTGGGAAGGGTTCATTTTGAACGTTGGTCCCGACTCCCTATGCAGTCACTAAAGTCAAGTCAATTCCTATGTAATTGACTTCCAATATCACAAACCGATCTCTTCATATTTCGTTTTCCCAGCCCGAAAGTGAGCGCAGCTGTAGCGCAGTCCTACTGTCCTGGTGACGCAAGATGGGCTAAAATCTCTCTATTGTGCACATGGTCTTTTATAAAGTAACTGTACATCAATGCATAAGTACAATGAATTGAAATAAAATTCAAATTTCTCATCTTAATCATCTTAATTTAAGCTGTAATTGGACCTTGGGTGCGATTTGACTAGATTGCAAACACGATTCAGTGCATTTTGAAATCGAACCTCAACCGGGCTTAGGCAACGCCTTGTTTTGAAGCGAGGGCTCTAATAATTACACTCAAGCCTGCTCCAGAGCACACTTTTTGGCTCATGTGCAAAGGCCAAGTGTTTGCCGGACGATAGATTTCGATTTGCTAACCTATACATTTTCGTTCAAACAATCCATGCCAGTAGGCCTGGATTTGACGTTCCACAGAACGTTTTTTTTTCATTTTTACATGTATTTGACATGTAAGTTTTTGATGAACACGTCAACATTGACATGTACAAAAATATTTGAAACTTTCATTTTCACATGTATTTGACATGTAAGTTTTTGATAAACACGCCAACATTGACATGTACAAAAATATTTGAAACGTCTATTTGATGTTTATGAATTTAGATAACCCGTCAAAATTTTTAATACCTATGTTAACTATTAAAACTTAACTAACAATCATTGGCCATTGTGCTGGGTCAGCTCTTGGGTTTCTCTTAATTTCCAGTTATTCGAGAAACACATAAATGCTAGACTTCTAATTTGTGTTTATATTAGTCTTCTGGTCTAAGCCTTCAGATTTTTCCAAAGAAGAATCTCTAAAATTTTATCCTTTAAAATTTTATAATTGACTTAATTAGTAAATTTCTATATAAATATTTTACTCATATTTGTATATAATATAAAATATATTTTATTCACAATTATATATAAAATTAAAAATAAATTGAAACTCAACAAAATTTGTTAAACAGTCAAATGATAGCAGTGGCCCCGAAAAACTTGAAACCGTCATTAAATTTTTTTTACAGGCACAAGAAAATTGAATTTCCAGGCCTGCATGCCAGACTTTTACGATGGATTTCGATTTAACCCATGGGCCATGCGTTTTCATTCAAATAATCCGTGCAAGACTTTCCACGAGAGATGTTTTTTATTGAACAATTTTTCATTGATTATTTCGCCCCCTCTGCTCCACTCAACTCACAACAGAAAAAAAATTCTTAAATCTTATTCGCGTGATATCAATTCATTCATACATGATACAGCGTTATCTCATGGTATGTGGAGGGTGGTTTTCCAGGACAAAGAAATAATGGAAAAGTTTAGTGGGCTTCACTGTCTGGAAAAGACAAGGCTGGCTTTTGGACAAAATATCCTCGTTTGTTAGGCCCCAGTAATACCTACAGGCTAGTCTTATATAAAAAATTTGACATGGATTATCAATCTAACTTTTACTTTCAATCGATTATCAATCTATTGTAACATATAAACATTTTTTTTAGCTACAATTTCTAGTTCAAGACTTCTAATTCTCTTTCTTTCTATGTATATAAACATCCCCTTGATTTGCTTGCAACACGGCGTTCTTTTATTGCACCCCTGGATACAATTGCTAGTATTAAAAATAAATTGACACGCAACAAAATTGGTTAAACAGTCATTGGTCAACAAAATTGGTTAAACGGTCAAATGATAACCAGTGGCCACGAAAAACTTGAAAACATCATTAAATTTTTTTTAACAGGCACAAGAAAATTGAATTTCCAGGCATGCATGCCAGACTTTTACGATGGATTTCGATTTTCTAACCCATGGGCTATGCGTTTTCATTCAAATAATCCGTGCAAGACTTTCCACGAGAGAGGTTTTTTTATTGAACAATTTTTCATTGATTATTTCGCCCCCTCTGCTCTTTCGCCCCCTCTGCTCCACTCAACTCACGACAGAGCTGACATGAAAAGTGGGGAAATTAAAAAAAAAAAAATCTTGAATCTTATTCGCGTGATATCAATTCATTCATACATTATACAGCGTTATCTCATGGTATGTGGAGAGTGGTTTTCCAGGACAAAGAAATAATGGAAAAGTTTAGTGGGCTTCACTGTCTGGAAAAGACAAGGCTGGCTTTTGGACAAAATATCCTCGTTTGTTAGGCCCCAGTAATACCTACAGGCTAGTCTTATATAAAAAATTTGACATGGAAATTGAAATGGAAAGTGGCAAGGAAGGAAGCGTATTCATTTATAGATAGATTTTAAGGATATCACTAGGCCAAGATTGCAGAAGAAGACAATAAGAAAACTACATTCATCACAAAAAAGGGGATTCTGAAATGGATTGACTAGAGACCCGCGGTAAGCCCAGACTATAATTGGTAAACAGCACTCCTACCTGCTTCTCTCTTGCCGCCTGCTTGAGCCTATAACTGACCTGTTTACGACGAGCTCTTTCCGCCCAGAACAGTCTGCGGTTCAATGCCGAGGGTCAATGCCAGGTTTCTATGCACTCAATCCCAGTTCTATAGCCTCTTTAGAAAAGCCTTAGCTTTAGGAAAAAAAATTGGGATTTTAGATAATGCTTTTCTCAAACAAATTATACAATTCACTAACTAATTTGATTCGGCTTCAATAGATCTGTGAGGTGCGTTGAATCTCAATATAGCTTCATCAAAGTTGAAGGTGTATTTAGCTTGTTGTGCTTGCATAGATCCTTTAGCTGTGTCAAAGATGAAGGTATCTACATTAAATATGAAGGTGGAGGTGAAGGTACTTTCATCCCGTATAGCAGAGATAGTTGCTACTTTCGTCCCAATCTATACCATTTTCTCTGCAACAAACCCCAAGAGAAACGCCCATGATTCTCATATGACTTAATTTTTTAACTATGCTGATTACGTTTTCTTGGTAGCGGGTAGTTAATAATGGCATCGAGGAATCTCTAATTACCAAAATGTTAGAAGCAGCCGATCAGTTCTTCGCCCTGTCCTCTGAGGAGAAGATGAAGTACGACAAGAAAGATGTGCTAAATCCAATCAGATATGGCATGTGCTACAATATTAAAGTGGTCAAGTTTTTCAATTGGAGAGACTATTTGAAGCATTTTGCTTATCCTGAACTGCACACAACGAATAATCTTCCAAATTACAAATATGTTTTCAATCCAGCATTTGATTTATTAGCTTAAATTTCAATAAACTAGTTGGTATGAGGCTTGCATTTTGTTTTATTCTTTGATATGGAGGTTTGCACTTTGTTTCTTTCTCATCCTTTGAAAAGTTCAAAGCTAAAAATAGATTTATGATAGTTTATAATTGTTGCAATGTAGTTTGTACTTTGTTTTTTTCGCATTCTTTGAAATGTTCAAAGTTAAAAATAAATGTATGATAGTTTATAGTCGTCACACTGTACAATGCGTCTTTCCTTTCATAACACAAGGAATAATGGGTGAATTGCATTTGGCCTATCCATTCACAACCCGCAATCGCTCTATTATTATTTAATCCTTTTCTGAAGTGTTCTATGTCGCTTCTGGTGGAGTAACTTGATCTATTTGATGAATTTCCTGGTTGCTATTGGAGCACCACCGACACTGTTGGTTGTTAGATTTTTATCATTTAATTAATATGATCTAGGATCTTATCTGAGAGAATAACATGCACAACAATGATCACAAGAGACAAGAGACACAAAGAGTTTTCCTTAGGGAAACCATAGATGAGAAAACACTGCAACTTCCTCAGAGATAGAATGAGGGCCAATAGCAAAAGTAAAACCCAAAAACACAAAGATGATCTCCGACAACTATTCTCTCTCTCACTTGTGCGAGCTCCTCTTCTCTCACTCATGCTCTATAGTTGAGTGAGTGTATGTTCCAAATAGAGAGTCTCACTCTCTATTTATACTTGTTTTCCACTTGACTTTTACTCTTACAGGGCTAACCTTACTAGGAGAGTCTAATAACCATAATACCCCTCAACTGTGGGGACTATTGCCCCGACTTACAATGGAGGGTTAACCTCAACTCAATTGTGGGGACTATTGCCTCGACTTACAATGGAGGGTTAACCTCAATGACTTCACATGAATTTATTATCAGGCCCATTCCCGAGCCAGGTCACAAATCTATCATCCCTCTGGTTGCTCAACGTTTCCCATAACATCCTTAGTGGAATTTTCCTGTCGAACATATCAAAATTGACGAACCTAGAGGTCATCGATGTCCGTAACAACACTTTGTCCCAAGCGTTGCTGCATAACTTGAGCTATCTTTTTAAGCTCAGGCATCTTGAACTCGGAAGAAATTACTTCTCGGGCAGTATTCCTGCAGAATATGGGAACCTGAAAAATATAGAATACCTTTTCTTGTATGCAAATAGTTTGGGTGGATGGGTAGTCCCGGAGCTTGGAAATCTAGGGAATTTGAAAACTCTTTATTTGGGAAGAAATGCATTCAATGGTGGGATTTCTCCGAAGATAGGAAATTTGAGCAGTATTCTTAGAGGTACGATTCCTTCTCAATTTGGTGGTCTTAAAAATATGGAGGTAATATACTTGTACTCCAATGGCCTCACTGGCTCTATTCCTCCACAACTATGACATCTCTTGAGCTTAAAATCCATGGATACATCCAATAACAATCTCTTTTATGGACAAATGACTTAGTCTTAGTTGTAAGACTCATAATTGATGCTTGTTGGGTCAGTCTTTTAGCACCTATTTTAACTCCATGAGAACTATAAATGAATGAATGAAATACATTGAGTATTTTAGGTTTCTTGTGCTTATTGCTTAAAAAATCTCTAAAATTCCAAATATTCTTCTTGTATATGAAGTTGGAGGGTGCTAGCTCAATGGTAGAGCAGTTGCATTACATAATGAAAAAAGTTGGTGGTTCGATTCCACTGTGCCCTATCATAAATATTTTCATTCTATCACTATGAAATTGAGGGAGTATTGAGACAATATTTTTGTAAATTGTCTCAGCTTAAGACAAAAACAAAATTGCGTATTGTCTTTAAGTGGGCGTCTTAAAATTTTGTCTTAAACTATTGTCTTAAATTTAAGACAATAAAAATTGTCTTAACTTTAAGAGAATAGTTTAAGACAATAATTTAAGACAAAAGTTTAAGACACCCGCTTAAAGACAATATTTAAGACAATACACAATTTTGTTTTTGTCTTAAGTTGAGACAATTTACAAAAATATTGTCTCAAGTATTGTCTTAATACCCCCCTCTGTGTACTAGTGAATATCACATGTATTGACCCCACACATAGACTTCGCACATGTAGCCCAGCCTTGCTAATGTAACAGGGCTGAAAACACCCTCTCACGCACATGTAAATTCAAAGGGTTGGAGCGAGTCACTGCATGTACATTGTACTGTTAGATAAAATTTAAATTTCAAATTTAGATACAAGGTTCGTAATCTATAAAATACTATGAAACTCAAATAGAATGTGGGTGTAAGTAGGGCACTCTAAGAAAATTTTGTTTTCATCCTCAACGCTCAAAGACTCGCAAAGATGGCAAACCTTTTCCGCACATAGAGTTATAGGAATGCCCAATTTCACTATGGAGCTCATGAGACTTTGTTCCAATCTTGGCAATATTATTTTTCTTCCTTGAACTAGTTACTATCGAGAGAGACTTCTGATCTTCCAAATTAGGGTTAATGACCTCTTTATAGTATCTTAATTTACTCTTAACCGCTAAATTTTTCTCACAACACAGTTTCTTTTTGACATTATCGATATTCTCCAAAGTGTCATTTTCATCAATGACACAATGGTATCTTTACACCAACTCCACTTGAGGGGTAGTTGGTTTTGACTTGAGTTTAAAGCAATTTTAGGAAGTCTCTTGCTTCCCATGTTATTTATGTTGTATCTTAAAATTTTATTCCTAAACATAATAAAATTAAAAAACTATAAATAGAGGTCCCAGTTGGCTACAATTATAATAATAATTCTAGGGGGGGCACTCAAAGGGGCCTCGCCCTATCGGCTCTAGTTTTGGGAGCCTAACCCCGAAAGACTTAGAAAGTTAGATTCATGGTAATTGAAACTCCTACCTCAATAGCAAACAGTCTTTGAATATGGAATCCAACCAACAGAGCTACTAAATTATCAAAATTGAACTTTATTTTGATTTTTTTTATTCTTTATTAAAATTTTAATTATTTACACCTTGGGATGTTTAAGATGTTTTTAAAGAGGAGATTAGCATTTTGTCTTAATTTTTAGTTTAAATTGCTTTTATATATTTTAGGAAATTTTAAGACATCATTTAAGATATTTAAAAAAAATAAAATTAGAAATTGTCTCACATATACTTTTAAAATGTTTAAGACAATTTTTTTTAGACTATTTTAAGACTAAATTAGAAATTGTCTCAAATATATTTTAGAAAAGTTTAAGAAAATTTCGTAAGACTATAAATTTCTATTTTATGTTTTTTAATTAGTATTTTTTATTGGAAATTGATTTTTTTCTTTTATGGAGGGAAAGAGAATTGGTTATGATTTTCTCTAGGAAAAAAAATTGGGATTTTAGATAACGCTTTTCTCAAACAAATTATACAATTCACTAACTAATTTGATTCAACTTCAATAGATATGTGAGGTGCATTGAATCTCATTATAGCTTCATCAAAGTTGAAGGTGTATTTAGCTTGGTGTGCTTGCATAGATCCTTTAGCTGTGTCAAAGATGAAGGTATCTACATTAAATATGAAGGTGGAGGTGAAGGTACTTTCATCCCTTATAGCAGAGATAGTTGCTACTTTCGTCCCAATCTATACCATTTTCTCGGCAACAAACCCCAAGAGAAATGCCCATGATTCTCATATGACTTAATTTTTTAACTATGCTGATTACGTTTTCTTGTTAGCGGGTAGTTAATAATGGCATCGAGGAATCTCTGATTACCAAAATGTTAGAAGCAGCTGATCAGTTCTTCACCCTGTCCTCTGAGGAGAAGATGAAGTACGACAACAAAGATGTGCTAAATCCAATTAGATATGGCATGCGCTACAATATTAAAGTGGTCAAGTTTTTCAATTGGGGAGACTATTTGAAGCATTTTGCTTATCCTAAACTGCACACAACGAATAATCTTCCAAATTACATATATGTTTTCAATCCAGCATTTGATTTATTAGCTTAAATTTCAATAAACTAGTTGGTATGAGGCTTGCATTTTGTGTTATTCTTTGATATGGAGGTTTGCACTTTGTTTCTTTCTCATCCTTTGAAAAGTTCAAAGCCAAAAATAGATTTATGATAGTTTATAATTGTTGCAGTGTAGTTTGTACTTTGTTTTTTTCGCATTCTTTGAAATGTTCAAAGTTAAAAATAAATGTATGATAGTTTATAGTCGTCACACTGTACAATGCATCTTTCCTTTCACAACACAAGGAATAATGGGTGAATTGCATTTGGCCTATCCGTTCACAGCCCGCAACCGCTCTATTATTATTTAATCCTTATCTGAAGTGTTCTGTGTCGCTTCTAGTGGAGTAACTTGATCTATTTGATGAGTTTCCTGGTTGCTACTGGAGCAGCAGCGACACTGTTGGTTGTTATATTTTTATCATTTAATTAATATGATCTAGGATCTTATCTGAGAGAATAACATGCACAACAATGATCACAAGAGACAAGAGACACAAAGAATTTTCCTCAGGGAAACCATAGATGAGAAAACACTGCAACTTCCTCAGAGATAGAATGAGCACCAATAGCAAAAGTAAAACCCAAAAACACAAAGATGATCTCCGACAGCTATTCTCTCTCTCACTTGTGCGAGCTCCTCTTCTCTCACTCATGCTCTATAGTTGAGTGAGTGTATGTTTCAAATAGAGAGTCTCACTCTCTATTTATACTTGTTTTCCACTTGACTTTTACTCTTACAGGGCTAACCTTACTAGGAGAGTCTAATAACTGTAATACCCCTCAATTGTGGGGACTATTGCCCCCACTTACAACGGAGGGTTAACCTCAACTCAATTGTGGGGACTATTGCCTTGAATTACAATGGAGGGTTAACCTCAATGACTTCACATGAATTTATTATCAGGCCCATTCCCGAGCCAGGTCACAAATCTATCATTCCTCTAGTTGCTCAATATTTCCCATAACATCCTTAGTGGAATTTTCCCGTCGAACATATCAAAATTGACGAACCTAGAGGTCATCGATGTCCATAACAACACTTTGTCCCAAGCGTTGCTGCATAATTTGAGCTATCTTTTGAAGCTCAGGCATCTTGAACTTGGAAGAAATTACTTCTCGGGCAGTATTCCTGCAGAATATGGGAACCTAAAAAATATAGAATACCTTTTCTTGTATGCAAATAGTTTGGGTGGATTGATAGTCCCAGAGCTTGGAAATCTAGGGAATTTGAAAACTCTTTATTTGGGAAGAAATGCATTCAATTGTGGGATTTCTCCGAAGATAGGAAATTTGAGCAGTATTCTTAGAGGTACGATTCCTTCTCAATTTGGTGGTCTTAAAAATATGGAGGTAATATACTTGTACTCCAATGGCCTCAGTGGCTCTATTCCTCCACAACTATGACATCTCTTGAGCTTAAAATCCATGGATACATCCAATAACAATCTCTTTTATGGACAAATGACTTAGTCTTAGTTGTAAGACTCATAATTGATGCTTATTGGGTCAGTCTTTTAGCACCTATTTTAACTCCATGAGAACTATAAATGAATGAATGAAATACATTTAGTATTTTAGGTTTCTTGTGCTTATTGCTTAAAAAATATCTAAAAATACAAATATTCTTCTTGTATATGAAGTTGGAGGGTGCTAGCTCAATGGTAGAGTAGTTGCATTACATAATGAAAAAAGTTGGTGGTTCGATTCCACTATGCCCTATCATAATTATTTTCATTCTATCACTATGAAATTGAGGGAGTATTGAGACAATATTTTTGTAAATTGTCTCAACTTAAGACAAAAACAAAATTACGTATTGTCTTTAAGCGGGTGTCTTAAAATTTTGTTTTAAATTATTGTCTTAAACTATTGTCTTAAATTTAAGACTTTGTAAATTGTCTCAACTTAAGACAAAAACAAAATTGTGTATTGTCTTTAAGCGGGTGTCTTAAACTTTTGTCTTAAATTATTGTCTTAAACTATTGTCTTAAATTTAAGACAATAAAAATTGTCTTAACTTTAAGAGAATAGTTTAAGACAATAATTTAAGACAAAAGTTTAAGACACCCGCTTAAAGACAATATTTAAGACAATACACAATTTTGTTTTTGTCTTAAGTTGAGACAATTTACAAAAATATTGTCTCAAGTATTGTCTTAATACCCCCCTCTGTGTACTAGTGAATATCACATGTATTGACCCCACACATAGACTTCGCAAATGTAGCCCAACCTTGCTAATGTAACAGGGCTGAAAACACCCTCTCACGCACATGTAAATTCAAAGGGTTGGAGCGAGTCACTGCATGTACATTGTACTGTTAGATAAAATTTAAATTTCAAATTTAGATAAAAGGTTCATAATCTATAAAATACTATGAAACTCAAATATAATGTGGGTGTAAGTAGGGCACTCTAATAAAATTTTGTTTTCATCCTCAACGCTCAAAGATTCGCAAAGATGGCAAAGCTTTTCCACCCATAGAGTTTTAGGAATGCCCAATTTCACTATGGAGCTCATGAGAGTTTGTTCCAATCTTGGCAATATTATTTTTCTTCCTTGAACTAGTTACTATCGAGAGAGACTTCTGATCTTCCAAATTAGGGTTAATGACCTCTGTATAGTATCTTAATTTACTCTTAACCGCTAAATTTTTCTCGCAACACAGTTTCTTTTTGACATTATCGATATTATCCAAAGTGTCATTTTCAGCAATGACCCAATGGTATCTTTACACCAACTCCACTTGAGGGGTAGTTGGTTTTGACTTGAGTTTAAAGCAATTTTAGGAAGTCTCTTGCTTCCCATGTTATTTATCTTGTATCTTAAAATTTTATTCCTAAACATAATAAAATTAAAAAGCTATAAATAGAGGTCCCGGTTGGCTATAATTATAATAATAATTCTAGGGGGGCCACTCAAAGGGGCCTCGCCCTTTCGACTCCAGTTTTGGGAGCTTAACCCCAAAAGACTTAGAAAGTTAGATTCATGATAATTGAACCTCCTACCTCAATAGTAAATGGTCTTTGAATATGGAATCCAACGAACGGAGCTACTAAATTATCAAAATTGAACTTTATTTTGATTTTTTTTATTCTTTATTAAATTTTTTAATTAGCTACCATTTCATTCACGCTATACATTAGTTAAATTATGCTGATTTTTATATGCCATGGGGGTGGTGATGATCTTAAATTATCAATATTTTAAATAATTAAACAAAAGTACATATGCCATTATATCAAATGGATATATATATATATATATATATATATATATATATATATATATGGAAAATAGTGTGAGGCGAAGAAAAGAATAGAAGGAGAGGAGATAAATATTTTTTAAAGGTTTTAATGTTTTAATGTTTTAAAGTTTTAAAGTTTTACACTCATGATGGTGATCTATGCGGTATATTTTGAATCGACTTCACCAGAAGGGAAAATTCATATTTTTACACACTCCTCACAAGTGGCGAAATCAAACAAATAGTGTTGTCCGCTCACACGCTGAAGAAAATAAGGCTCGATCTTTCAAGCAGGAGGGAGGATGTAGTCATAATATCAAATAAATACGGTGAAACTAGAAAACTTACAGGAGCCAAAGTTAAAAAACACGCAGCATCATTAGTAGTAGGAAAGGATATTTTGTTAACAGAAATACTTGACTACTTGTTGCTAGCCTTGGTAGGAAGGTTCTATGGCAAAACAGTCGACGAAGTTGCTCTCTGAAGGTGGATCGAGGAAAACTAGAGTCCCCATTTGCGGAAGCTGCCAATGTTCCACCATTAAAGGAAATCTTAACTCAAAATGGGCCTCCTAAAAAAATTAATAAAATAATAGTTAAAATTATAAAATAATATTTATTAATTTTGGAGGAAGAAAAGAAAAAACTACTTTTTGTTTGTATTTTTGACATATCTCCCCGTTTTTTTACTCAAATTTCGATCGGGAGAGCTCGTTGGATGCAAAATTACATTCCGCATCCAACGATACCCACTCGGAATATTTGATGAACCCCACTACACCAAAAACAAGAAATACCTGAGGGGATGGGCCTTAGAGTTAAGAAATACCCGAGGGGATGGGATTAGAGTTAAAAGGCCCAATCGTGGCTGAAGGGATGGAGTTTCGGTCACATTAGTTCGGAAGGACATTCGATGTAACACCCTAGTTTTGACCTCGTTTGCATTAAAATGTATATGATGTATATATTGTGATTAATCATGGTGAGGAGCTAAAGGCAAAAGCCCCACCATGGATTATCATTTTATGTTTCGGCGATTAAAATCGATGCCAATGGTATTTTGTGCTAGCAAGGCACAAAATAATGTTAGACACCATGTAAATATGCATTTTAATTAAAATACCCACAACCAATTATGTCAATGCAACAATAATGAGAAGGGGCATGATTTCCTAAGGATAAGGGGGGGGGGATGTTTAACCTTTGCCATTGGGGAACGACCATGTGTCAAAATATGAACCCATCTAGCTACCAACCACCTTTTTGTCTTACTCATCCTTTCCTTGTCTCATCCACCAACTGATTTAATTCCTAGGAGTTGGTGGGCAGTTATTACCTTGGGGAAACGTATGCATGGGTAGCCGTCAGTGTGGAAGGACTGTCAATCCTTTGACCACATGCATACCCCAAAGGGGAGATCACATTCAGTCCTCACGATGGCAGGAAACCGTGGCCATTCTAGACTCACGCATTGGGTTTTGTTTTCCTTTTATACAGGAAGGAAGGAGCTTTGGCTCTGTGTGGGCGTTCTGTATCCTGTTTTTCATGACTGGGTCTCTAGATGTTGCATCCCTTAGCTGAGCATTTGATTTCGGTTCTCTTTCCATGATTTTTCTTGTGTATGTGTATTTTCCTTCACGATTGGGGGTCTGTGTGTCGAATCCCTCCACGACAGGGTTCGTGTTCTCCCGCTTACTCAGGTGAGAGATCGTTGTTGTATTCTCCACGAGTTTTGGGGTGTTGTTGAGTCATTTTGGCCATGTTGGGGCCATAAATGACTTTGGAAGTCAATTGTCACAGTCTGAGCTATGCAATTCCATTGCCCTACCCGATTCAGCCTCTGTGGTGTTCTCCTTTCAATCCCAGAGCTGTTATTTGTTGTGTGTATACCGTTGTTGGTCTTTGGACTGTTTTGGAGTGGAAATGGGGTATGAGCTTTCTTGACAAACCTAGTGTGTGCAGGACCCTCACAAATAGAGCTAGAGGATTAAATTTCTTCTCTGCACCCCCTAAATAGCACTGGAAGGGAAGGCATGGCCCGAGGGACTGCATAGTGGATAAGGGGATGCTTCCTTGTGTTGGTTGTGTGTGGATGTCTTAGAATTCAGGCTAGTTTTGGTGCAGGTGTCCATAGCTCTTGGATTGAGCTCACTAGCTTAGAAGTCAGCCTTTCTAGCTCTGGTATAGCCTGATAAACCCAACTGTGTTGGCTTGGCTGAATTTCTGATAAACCTTGGCTATGTGTGATCCTGCTAATGTTCCCTTATTCCTTGTGGGAATCATGCCCAGCTTAGGGGTGGCAGTGTTGTTGAGAAATTGATGAGCACACTGGCCTATGGTTGGGTGGAACGTTGCAGTGACATAGTTGGTTGTGGGATGAGCTTCTTCATAAGATAAGTATCTCTGTGTTGATCTCTACTCATGTATTTATTTATTAATTATTATGAACATGTTGAATGTATTGGATGAATGTGAATGATTCCACTATATAATTGCATGTTTATACTTCTGTGTGTTATACCAAAATCATGTCACCATCATGTGATAAGAAATTTGACATACTTACTTGCCCTGAATCCCAGCTTCTGGAGTGGAAACTCATATCATTTGTCAATCTTTTCATACAAATTCCTAGCACTGCGCTTGACCCTTTATCCATATGCGGTACCCTTGTTCACACTGCCCATACTCTGTTTCCCACAAGCGGTGCCACCGCTTATTGCCCTTAGTCCATAAGCGGTTATTACCAGAATCACTCTGTCACTGAAGGAGAAACACGGTACCTTGGGTAAAAAGGGAAAAAGAGAAGTTTCTCGAGGCTTCTATATGATAAGCCTTGAGATATACCTTATCCCTACTGTTGTGGGTCTATTGAGCTCGAGATCCCCCATCCTAGGATCTTGGAGGCCACCTCACCCACAAATCTCTCAACCTACCCTATCCATCTAGCCTTATAAATACAAGCTTATGGCCATGGTTGAGGGGGAGAACTCTTAAGGCATTGTTATGTTGTTGGATTGATCACTTGGTCCATATCATTGGAGAGCATAGAGAGAGATAGATTCGGAGCTTATGGGGATGAGAATGCTTGGTTTCATGGAGATGCATGTCAAAACTAAGGCTTGGTTGTAAAATTCTTCATATTTCTTTAATGCAAGTTGATTTCTGTCCCACATTTATTGTTGATGTTTGATTTCATATATATGTTGTTATATTCCTTAGTCACTAGCATATATTAGTAGATTATATTCTGGTTTCTTTGATCTGTTTCATGTTGAGATTATTGCAGGTGCACAGGGTGACTATCAAAGCATTGTATTCCAGGTATGTACGACGTCTAGGGAGAGTCTTCAATCTCTGTCTTCTATTTGTTCTGGATCTGAACCATTCAAACCAGTGGAAAACCTTGCTGTCCGCAGGAGGTGAAATATTTCAGCTAACAAATTTGGTGACTCTGCTGGGGAGTGAAGTTGTGTATCAATCATTCTGATCTTCCTCAGTTTGCAACTCTTGTCCGAGTCCAGGCTCCTTCTTCAACTCTCTTCAGTCAGATCTACTCCCTGACTGAAACCATTTGGGTTTGAAACCTCCAGGTTTGCTTAGATCTGAGTCATTTCGGTCTTTTATGCTCTATTTCCATACTCAATTCAATAGTATTTGCCTTGATCTAGTCTATTTTTTACTTGATCCATCATTCTTCTTGTGTTTTGGTCATCTACAGGGAGCCATGCCTATGCTGTGTATGAGAAGCAGTGCCATCACTTGAACAAATTGGACAGTACGCCGTGCAACCACCTGTAACATGTTGACAAGAAGCGGTGTTGTCTGGGCAATGCTCTGTCAACACTTGAGAAGCACGGTGCCGGGTAGGCATCATTCCAAAGCCCTTTTTCCTTATTTTTCTTTGCAAAAAATTAGATTTTATTGCTTTCAGTTCTGCTTGTCAGACTTGTGTTATTGAATCTGATGCTTGCGGTTTGAGTTTTATGGTTTAAGATTGATTTTAGTGGAATTTCAAAAGTTTGATTAATTCTTTTGACTGTTCATCCGCTTCTATGCTTGTTGGTTGTGTTTACGAAAGGATTTCTTGTTTTCTAAAAATCTTAGGGTGTTATTTAAAATCTCTTTTCGTTTCTACTACATAGACTAAAAGAAGAACACTAGATTAGCTTCTAGGTTTCATTTCTTATTTGCATAGTAAACTTCTTTTTCCTTCCTTCAAAAAAGAAAATTTTTGACTGAGACTAGGATATCATCAGTGAGCGTTGGACATTGGTTTTTTGATTGGATTTACAAGCTTTCAAGACCTTTATGATCTTTCATCTCTCATGCATTTAGAGCTATCTCGATCAAAATAAAAAAAAAATGGTAGTTTTAAGTTAGATTTGCTTATGTTTGAGAAATTTGAAAAAATAGAGTACATTTGCATATAGGTGTGCTTCTTGTTCTTTCTTTTAGGAAAAGAGATTCTTCCCCTTCTCATTTGCTTTCGGAAAGAACAAATCAGTTTGGAAAAGTGATTGCTTGTCTTTGATTTGATGTTCATGACTGTTGTGTGGAAGTATTTTTGGTTTTTGAAACAAAAGGAAAACACTCTCTTTCCCTCCCGTAAGTAGGCATACTGAACGGTAAAGTGAACATTTTGCACCAGCATACCACATGGTTTTGCTTTTCTATCAAAACATCACGCATTCACCTAACTGTACAAGTTAAAGTTAACGGTAGTTGTAGGTTAAACTTTACGTAGTAACTTGAGTGATAGGTTAGAGACATGTTCGGGCGTCGTTAAGCATAGGAGCTGTCGTTCAACATTACATTCTAGGACTCACGCGGTTCTTCCACGTACCATCGGTATATCGAACGGCCTTTCACGTACCCTTGAGGTATATAGAAAGGTACTTCATGTACTTGATTGTATATTGGAAGGCCCCTTGTGTATGGTTATGCATTAGATAGTACTTCCACCGATTCGAGCTCCCACGTACCTTGAGTATATCGGGAGACCCCACTAGGGTACCTTATCTATCTGAGAAAAGCACTTTGGCCGTCTTGTTTGGAGCCATACACTGAAAACAACATTCGGGGATATTACTACACACGTACCCTCAAGGTATATCACAAGTGGCTCCTTCTTAACAATCCTAGTGAGATACCTGACTTTTGAACTCCTCCTATCATTTTAAGTGTGCTTGTTTTGACCTATAGCTTGTGTAGGGAAATTCTTTTTGGTGTGTTTTCTAGATTTTTAGACCCTAGGTTAGTTAGGAACTGTACAAACTGGTTGAATTAAGACAGTCTAGAAGAATACGAGGCTTGCCACCTAATTTTATTCCTGGTTCAGGAGAAAATCCTATGGAAGCTATTGACCAAGGAGCTGCTACCACCTCCTAGGTGGGAGATAATGTGGTTGTGGAAAGTGCAGTACCATATTCTTCACACTCGCCTCCCTTGGTCCAACAACCTTCTCGGGGAGATTCCTCGTTCCATTCTCCCGTGGAAGGACTTGTTGATGATACTGCTCGCCCAGATTTTGGTCCCAATGCTTCATTTTGGGAAACCCCTGTAGGTCAGGCCGTTGCTTCATTTGGCACTCGTGGAATCTCTTCTAAAATTCAAGAAGAACGTAGGCAATACCGTTCTTATACCATTCTCCGTGCAAAGGAGATTGATAAGCAAATTGATGACATTCTAGGCCCAACACTACCAAGGTCCACATCTGTTCCTAGGGGATATCGTTCACTTGCTGAATCTATGAGACCCATTGAACCGATTATAGATCGTCCATTGACACCCCGCAATCCAGGTCAAGATACAACCCTACCACCTCTCATGTTATGTATATACCTAATCTTCCCAGGTCTTCTGTACCTGAGATTCAATCTTCAATTCCTATTTCGTCTACACCTTCTAGTGCCGGGGGGAAACCCCCGGCATGACCCACGTTATTTGACACCGGAATTGTTACTAGTAAAGGGCATATCTCTAACATAGAACCATCTATAGTTTATGTCCCTCCCACCCATTCTAATGTGGTTAATCCCCCATCCAGTTCAGGTCAACCCTCCAGGGCTCAACTTGTAACCATTCAATCTTCTGGAGGTTATGGTTATCAAATACCTATAGGTAACATTAATTATCCACCCAATTCTATAGGAATTCCATACCCTAGTAATACTTTTACACCATGGGGGCAACCCAACTGGTCTTACATGCCATCCATGGGAGCGATACCTATACATACTGTGGGAGGTGCTGGAGGGCCCCCTTATGGAGGTCCTCCCCTTTGGGGGCTTAATGGTCCCAGAGGATTTGGAAACTTTCCTCCTTATGGTCCTGGTGGCCCTAGTGGTCCTGGGGGACCTGGTGGCTTTCCTCCTTCTGTCCCTAGAGGGTATGGTGGCCCTCCTCCTAGTGGTTCCGGTGGCTCTGGAGGTTTACCTCCTCTTGGTGGCCCCAGAGGGTCTGGTGGTCTGCCTCCTAGTGGTCCTGGTGGTCCTAATGGTCCCAGTGGGCCTGGTGGTCCCGGCGGCCCTGGTGGTCCTCCTCCTGGAGGCCTTGGTGGTCCTAGCGGTCCTGATACCGAAAATCAACCCCTTGTAGGTGGATATTCCGGTAGTTCTTCGTCACAGCAACCTGTTTATCAGTCCACTTATGGTCCTACTGGTAATTATATGCCATATCAATATTACCAATATGTTCAACCCAACCGATAGTTACCTTTCCTAGCAACTTTGGACTTACCTGATCTATCCAAGTTGATTAATGACCCCATTCGACACAATCCCTCGTGGCCACCCATTACGGTAAAGCTACCATCAGACATCCCAAAATTTGATGGGAAACAAGGAGATGATCCAAAGAACCATGTGATGACATTCCATTTGTGGTGTTCTTCGAACTCCCTCATGGATGACTCTGTTCAGTTATGAATCTTTCAACGAACTTTGACTGGTACGGCTGTGAAGTGGTACATTGAACTCCCACAACATTCGTTTGTGGATTTTGACTTGTTGGCAACCGTGTTTCTTACACACTTTCAGCTCCTTATTCATTATGAAATGGGTACTGATCTTTTCACCTCTCTGTGATAGAACAGCTCCACCCACATATCCGATCATATTCATGAGTGGAGAAGGCAGAGAAGGCTTATTAAGGCCCCTATTCCAGATCAATTACTAGTTGATTGCTTCACCAAATCCTTGTTGCCTCCTATTGCCCGAGATGTGGCTATGGGCGGTGCCATTACTGAAGAGTAGGCTATTAGTTGAGTTCAATACCTAGACTTGGTTTATTCCCAGTCTGACACTCTTTATGACTTGATCCCTCAAGCTCCTCGCTCCAGCACCGATCCTGCCAAGCCACCAGTAGAAGTACCTGTTGATGGGATTGTTGTTTCAATCTAGTCCTGATCAACGATGAAACCTGGAAAGCAAACCCAAACTACCCCATCTACTCCTTTGACTCCTAAGGTTTTCGCTGAGGTCAATACCATTCAAAGTACTCAAATCTCGGGTAATAAAAAGAAAGGTAGAAATCGAAATAAAAAACCTGGAAACCAGCCGGAGACTCCACGACCAACCAATGGTGATAACGACAAAGGGAAAATAAAAGTGAAATATCCCTGTCTGCTATGCGGTGGTGACCATTTTCAAAGGAGTGTCCTCGTCGGGATGAAATCTCCCAATTTTTTGAAGTCCAATCCCGCACCTGCAGTACTTACGGATCCTTTTCCCTCTCAACAACAACTGATAGACCACATGTCTAATCAGGGTAATTCTAGTTCGTCAAAGGAAATTCGTATGATGTCCTCAAATACTATCCATCTGCAAATTCGAAGTCAAAATTATGATAAACCTGCGGATAAAAATGAAGATCATTCATCTTCAGGGAAATCCCTTTCTACTAGTTCTTCTGAGTCCTCCTCTACTGTCCCCTTGTCTATTTAGAAGCCTACTCTCGACATGATTTTGTGCCCACCTAAGAGTACTCTACAGAAGGTAGTATTTAATCCCAATGCCCGCTCGAGCTACTCAATTTTATAATGTGGTTGAAAATCTCTCTCAGGCACCTTGTGCAATTTCTACCCTAGAAGTGCTCCAAAGTTTCCCTACACAACGCAAAAACCTATTGAATGCATTAGGAGCTTTAGACCTGGATAACACCAACTTGATCCATTTCAATGTTGAGAACTATAAGTCTAGGTTACCACATAAACTTTCTTTTCAATTCATTTCGAAAGTAGTTGGAAAGAAACTTTTTCGAACGATCCTAGATGAAGGAGCTTCGACCTGCGTTTTGTCTCTGTCTTGTTGGAAATCCCTTGGCTCTCTCGAGCTTGTAACATCACCTATGACCCTAAAATCCTTTGACGAACAGGGTTTCTAGCCCCATGGTCTCATATCATCCATTGTGGTCGAGTTGGGGGGTAAAACCGTTTCCATTCAAGTAGAAGTGGTAGATGTCCCTTTAGATTACAATCTCCTCCTAGGATGAAATTGGTTCTATGCTATGACTGTTGTTGCTTCAACAGTATTCTGAACTATCCAATTTCCACATCTGGGGAGAATTGTTACTATTGACCAGCTTGATTTCTGTATGACGGATGTTACTACCTCTATAGCTAATAACATCCCCACGTTAGGCCAGTCCCCTCCTCCTTATCAGTCGATTGGGGTAGGCATGTTGAAGGATTCTTCCCTCATGGGAGTTTTTCCATCCACTCCTCCTAGCACGGATTCCACGTCAGTCCATATGATCGCCTCATTTGATTGTGAGCCCAAGGGAAAACATGTTGTTGAGTCTACCTCGTTAAGTCCTCATGAAGCTATGTATGACGCCATTCAAACCTCTTCCAATGATCACACTGATGACCTTCATCTAGTGGCTTCAGATCCCTACCATTTGTCGTATTGGTTAGAACCTTTTCTTCCCACTCTAGATTATCTCATTGAGACTTTTCCTTCTGACGAGTCCATTATTGAGATCATGAGCACGAATGAGTCCATTCGGGAGGATCACCATCATAGATCCATGTTCCTCCCCAACACCAGTTCAGTTAACCATGATTTTGCATCCTTGTTTCCTACTGATATTGTCAACATTCCCCAAAGTCCTATATTGTTGCAACATACAGATTCTGAAGGAAACCTTTGTAACATTACTTAGATGAACCCAATTAACATATCATCCAAGCCTAATATTATCGAGCATGTTCATATTGGGCAAAACTGCTCCGCAGATGAATCTGAAGCCTATAAGGCACTTTTTAAATAATTTCGTGATATTTTTGCTTGGTCCTACGAAGAGATGTCAGGGATCGACCCTTCCATTGTGGTCCATGAGATTAAAACTTATCCATCGGCCAAACCTGTTAGGCAAAAACTTAGGCAAGTCCATCCTCGGAAGGTTGCAGCTATAAAAGTTGAAATTGAGAAGCTTCTGAAAGATGGGTTTATTTATCCTGTACCCCTGACAGAATGGGTATCGAACGTTTTCCCTGTCGATAAAAAGCAGGGCACCATTAGATTCTGTAATGACTTTAGGGATCTGAATAAAGCTTGTCCCAAGGACAACTTTCCTACCCCGCATATCGATCAGATTATCGACAGCTGTGCTAGAAGTGTCATCTTTTCATTCATGGATGGTGTTAGGAACCCATGTCAATCCTTCTCTTTACTATGCTAGTATATTGTTGTTGGATGCATATGCTTTGTAAGTCATCCCATAGTAATTGTTGATCCATAGTTTGTGTTATTGTTGTGGGGCGCATATGCTTTGTAAGCCACCTGTAGTATTTGTTGATCCATAGTTTATATTGGCCCATGGTTTTGACCCATAGTATTGGCGCCTATTTTTAGTATATAAGTGTGTGTTGAGGCCAAGGAAGGCACCGTGAAGTTATTTTGTACTGAGCTTGCTCAAAGGAGGTTGCCCCCTCAAAGTGGTCTGCGATTAATATAAAAGTGATTTTGAGTTCTGCTGCTATATCGTGTATTTTGATTACTTGTTTGCTGCAGGGTCCTCACATCTGGTATCAGAGCGCTTTCTTGGGCTCATTGGGTGAAATTTATGCCCAAATTTTTTTTCGCTTCTGTTGCAGGTTCGGATCTGGGAATAATCCCTATCCGCTTAACTGTGGGAAGTACTTGGGCATAATCCCTAAAACTCATTGTGAGGAGTACCATAGGAACCCCGAAGTAGCTGGCCCATTGAGAGGACCTGCCAGCAAAAAGGGCAACGACCCCTACCTGATTGACTCGTTCCCACTCATGAGGTAAACTAAGAGCAGTCATTTGTGGCCAAGTAGTTATCAGTTTTACCTGAGCCGTGGAGTGAGGGGTACTGCCCCAATATGCAAGCCGTCAAACAACATTGGTGGCCGAGTGAATCCCTTGAACCAATAGGAAGCCGCACATACCTGGGGTCCATATCTATTTTCAGTTGCACAATCATAGATTTCCCCTGTCCAGAGCTGTTGCCAGTTAGTTCTGCGTCGTTGCAGATCCATCTGTTGCTGATCACTTCTGCGCCATTGCAGATTCCACTGTTTCCGATCACTTCGCACCGTTGCAGATCCATTCCTAAAAAAAGAGTATAAAATTTTGTTTTTCGGCCATATCTCCTTGGTTTCAACTCTGTTTTCCCTGAAATTTCACTGAAACCTCTACAATTCCATTCTGCATATTTCATTCCTAAAGACCCTATCCCAAATTCCACTTCCCAAAACCCGAAATCCCACATTTGTCTATTTTTAGGGTTTGCGATAACTCCTTCGATTTTCACCCAAACGCCTTCAAATTTTGCCACCGTATTCCTTTCCTCATTCTGCTTCTTTGTCCCTCTCTACCAAATTTTCTCATTCTTTCACCCCGCTCCTCAAATCCCCATTTTTTGCTTCCCTGTCCTTTCGACAGTGTCCAAAACTTACTCAAACCCAAATTACCCTTCCGATTTTTTCCAAATCCAGATTTTCCTCTACTGAAACAGTTTCTGTTTTTGTTTTTCTAACCACTTCTCCAAAAAAAAAAAATCTTGGTTATGGTTGTCACCTGCACAGGAGCAAAAACCATGGAGGAAGCACTTGCAGCCATCCAAGCCAAACTCCAGGAACTGGATGAAAAATTTCTCGGTCTCCATCTTGAGCATTCAGCTATGAACACCAGACGACAGTCCGAGTCTTCATCAAACATTGGGTTCTCTTCTTCCAGCAATTTTCGCGGTCCGAAGCTAGATTTTCCTCGCTTCA
>LPNX010600292.1:109817-153671 GCA_001517045.1 Pseudotsuga menziesii
GGTTGAAACTCAGGAGTTGCCTACTGACCCTCCATCTCAGGACGACTAGCCCGAGATATCCCACCATGCTTTAGCTGGAGTCACTGCCCCCCAAACAATGCGCGTAAGCGGTTACTTCAAGAAGCTTCCTCTTACAATACTCATTGATTCTGGCAGCACTCATAATTTCATTGACCCTCGGATCGCCAAACAAGCTGATTGTTTTATCCATCCTTGCTCCAACTTTGAAGTCATGGTTGCCAATGGGGGCACCTTACCTTGCAAAGGGAAGTGTCGTAATGTGTGTATCTCTATGGGAGATTATAACCTCCGCTCTGACATGTTTTCCTTGACCTTAGGCGGATGTGATGTGGTTTTGGGCGCTCAATGGCTGCGCACACTTGGCCCCATATTATGGGATTTTGCTGAACTTTGGATGCAGTTCTCCCCCGATGGACACAAACACACATTGAAAGGATTACAACTAGGGTCTCTCAGCATCATCAGTTCACATCGCATGGAAAAACTCCTTAAGAAGAGTTCCCATGGTGTCATCGCTCAGCTCCATTCCATTCAAATGCAACCATCAGCGGCCCCCACTACTCCTTTGGATCTCCAACAAATTCTGGATCGATATACAGGTGTTTTTGCTGAACCAGTGGCACTTCCACCTTCATGACCAGAGGACCATCGTATTCAGCTCCTTCCTGGCAGCATTCCTCCCAACATCAGGCCCTATCGCTACCCATTTCACCAAAAAACAGAGATTGAACTCCTTGTTAGGGACTTACTTAAGCAAGGTATTATTCGCCCAAGCACAAGTTCCTTTTCTTCACCAGTTCTTCTTGTCCACAAAAAAGATGGGTCATGGCGCCTCTGCATTGACTTCCGAGCACTTAATCACCTCACCATCAAGGATAAGTTTCCAATTCCTATTGTTGATGAGCTTCTTGATGAGCTTCATGGTGCTAAATTTTTCTCCAAGTTGGATCTTCGCTCTGGGTATCATCAAATTCGGGTTCATGAGGATGATATCCCTAAAACAGCTTTCCGCACACATGATGGCCACTATGAGTTTTTGGTCATGCCCTTTGGTCTCACTAATGCTCCTTCCACATTCTAGGCCTTGATGAATAAAATATTCCAACCCTATTTGCAGAAATTCATTCTGGTATTTTTTGATGATATCCTCATCTACAGTAAAACATGGGCTAAACATCTCCAGCATCTGGATCTTGTAATGCAACTTTTCTCTGATCATCATCTCCATGCCAAAAAGTCTAAATGTGTTTTTGGCCAAAAGGAAGTTGAGTATCTCAAGAGCCTTCGTGGTTTTTTGGGGTTGACTGGCTACTACCGCAAGTTTGTCAAGGATTATGGGAAGCTTGCAGCTCCATTAACTGCTTTGTTGAAAAAGGATGCTTTTACATGGACACATGTTACTGAGTGTGCATTTGACAAGCTGAAACAAGCTATGTGTACTACACCTGTTCTAGCTATGCCCGATTTTTCCAAGCCCTTCACTATTGAGAGTGATGCTTGCGGCAATGGACTTGGTGTTGTTCTCCTTCAAGATGAACACCCCATTGCATTCACTAGCAAAGCCCTTTCCGGTAAGAATTTAGCTGCCTCTACATATGAGAAGGAAATGATGGCTATTTTGCATGCAGTACAAAAGTGGCTCCCTCTCGCTGAATGCTAGTACAATACCTCTTACCACACTGCCTCGAAAATGACTCCATATGAAGCAGTTTATGGTCATGCACCGCCAGTTCTTCTTCCTTACACCCCCAGCAGTTCTCCAGTTCAGGTAGTTGACGCGGTCCTTCGAAACCGTGATGAGGTTCTTCGCATTTTGCGTGAAAACCTTCACATGGAAAGAAATCACATGAAGCAACAAGCTGATCAGCACCGTTTTGAGCGCACTTTTGAAGCCGGTGATATGGTTTTTCTTTGTCTCCAGCCTTACAATCCATCCTCACTAAAACTCAAAGGGCGTCATAAGCTTGCTCCAAATTTCTATGGGCCATATAGGATTCTTCAGAAGATTGGGTCTGTTGCTTATAAATTGGAACTTCCGCCTTCTTCCCGCATTCATCCAGTATTTCATGTCTCTTGTCTGAAGAAAGTTCTTGGCACCAACATCAAAGGCCAAACTATTTTACCAGAACTGGATAATGAAGGATCCATCCTTTTGGAGCCGAAGGCTGTCCTCAATAAGCGCACTCGTTAGCTTCACTCTCGCTCTATCACAGAGGTCTTAATTCAATGGCACAGAATGCAACCCGAGGATGCTACGTGGGAACCACTCCTTCAGATTCAGTGACAATTTCCACATCTAAAGCTTTGAGGACAAAGCTTTTTCTAAGGGGGAGGGGATGTTAGGAACCCATGTCAATCCTTCTCTTTACTATGTTAGTATATTGTTGTTGGACGCATATGCTTTGTAAGTCATCCCATAGTAATTGTTGATCCATAGTTTGTGTTATTGTTGGGGGGCGCATATGCTTTGTAAGCCGCCTGTAGTATTTGTTGATCCATAGTTTATATTGGCCCATGGTTTTGACCCATAGTATTGGCGCCTATTTTTAGTATATAAGTGTGTGTTGAGGCCAAGGAAGGCACTGTGAAGTTATTTTGTATTGAGCTTGCTCAAGGGAGGTTTCCCCCTCAAAGTGGCCTGCGATTAATATAAAAGTGATTTTGAGTTCTGCTACTATATTGTGTATTTTGATTACTTGTTTGCTGCAGGGTCCTCACAGATGGCTTCTCCGGCTATAATCAGAATGAGATATTACCCTCCGATTAGCATAAGACGACATTCATTTTCCCATGGGGAACCTTTGCATATAAGAAGTTACCATTTGGCTTGAAAAATGTTGGAGCTACGTTTCAGTGTACGATGTCCTATGTGTTTCACGATGTCAAACACATTGGTGGTACATACCTTGATGACCTCCATGCTCATTCACAGTGACGGGAGGACCACCCTAGTCATCTTGGAGAGATATTCTTGATATGCCGTCATTATAATACACGGCTCAATCTGCATAAATGTGTTTTTTGTGTTGAGACGGGACGTCTGCTAGGTTTTATGGTATCCAAAGATGGCATCCAGATAGTTCCTTTAAAAATTGCTACCATTCTTGATCTACCAGCCCCAACTAATCTCTTGGAACTCCAAAGTTTGCAGGGGAAGGCAAACTTTCTCCACTGTTTCATGTGCAATTTCATAGAGAAAACACACGGTCATATGCGTCTCCTTAAGAAGAACACTCCATTATTCTGGGATGACCAAACCTAACGCGCCTTTGATAATCTTAAGCACGCTCTAACTCTTTCACTCGTGATACACCCCCCTGATTATTCAAAGGACTTTCTCTTGTATATTACTACCTCTGCTACTACCATCGCTATGGTTTTAGCGCAGGACTATCTCCACGGTTAGGAGCACGTGATTTATTATGCCAGTAAGAATCTCCTGGATTTTGAAACCTGTTATTCACGTGTCAAAAAGTTAGCTTTGGACACGGTCATTGCTGTACAAAAATTTCAACATTACATTCTGCTCTGTACTACCACCGTATTGGCAGACCAAAACTTGATGTACTACATCTTGACTCGTCAGGTACTCGGGGGAAAGTACTCTCGTTGGATTGTTAACCTTCAGGAGTTCGATTTGTAGTTTTCCAAGTCTACATCAAAGAAATCCTTGGTCTTTGCAGAGCTTATGTGTGATCTTCCTTGTGCTTTGATGGAATCTGAGCCTAGTGATTCATTTTTGGATGAATTTCTATTCCTGATAAGCACTACTGATCCTTGGTATGGAGATTTGCTTATATATCTCCAGACACAATGTTTTCAATTGCATTTATCCTGCGATGATCGCTGCCATATCCGTCACCACACAAAATACTATCTCATCTTGAATGATACTTCGTATAGACGTGGGATTGACTCTATTCTCTGGGGACGCCTCACTCATGAGGAGGCTGAACTTGTGTTGAATGATTTCCATTCTAGAACATGTGGCTGTCATTTATCTAGGATGGCTATAGCACAGAAAATCCTTCGCGCTGGCTATTTCTGGCCTTCTATCTTCAAAGATTATCATGAGGATGTTAAGAAATGCCCACCTTGTCAACACTTTTATCCTAAAAAGCGCACCCATCCTGCTCCGTTACACCCTGTCATTGCCGTTGGCCCATTTGCCAAATGGGGGATTGACTTCATGCATTGTAAGCCTACCTCAATCGGGGGGCATGGTTACATCATCATAGCCATGGATTATTTCACTAGATGGGCTGAGGCCATGCCTACATATGCAGAAAATGGTAAGACTGCCACCCTCTTCTTGTTCAATCATGTCATAGCTAGATTTGAGGTTCGACAGTCCATCGTTACTGATCACAGATCCCATTTCTGTAATTAGATTATGGAGGAAATGAGTGCCAAGCTAGGGTTTCACCATGAAAACTCTATGCCATATTATCCACAAGCTAATGGTCAGGTAGAGGCCATTAACAAAGTTTTGAAAACTATGCTTCGTCAGATGGTTGGAGATCATAAATCCAACTAGCACCACGTTCTTTTCTCTGCTCTCTAGGCTTATCGGAATTCTGTGAAAATAGCTACTGGTTTCACGCCATTCCAGCTTGTCTATGGACTTGAAGCTGTCTTACCCATCCAATGTCAGATTCCATATTTACAACTTGCCGCCGAACTTCACCCAGACACTTCCACAGAGGAAGAAATATTTTTATACTTGAATAATCTTGACGACTACCTTGGGTAATGAGGCACAAAAGAAATGCGTCAAGGCGCAGTATGATAAATCTATCCAGCCTCGTGTCTTTAATGAGGGAGACCTAGTCTTGACTTATGACCAGAGATATGACAAACTAGGGAAGGGTAAGTTCAAATCCATGTGCTACGGACCTTTCGTTATTTCCAAGGTGTTAGAGAAAGGAGCTTATGATCTCATTGATTATGATGGGATCCCTTTGGGGAAACCTCGTAATGGGTTGTACCTGAAAAGGTACTATCCCTAGGTTTTCTTGGGTAGTATCTTGTATATATGTATATTGATTGGCTTTCAGTGTGCTTTTAGTATTTTCAAGATGGTTTCGAGCTTCATGTCCACATCTATTTATACCATGTTTTGGTCATGCAAATGGCTTTCTACGGTTTTGCTGATGGTGCTTGCCGCCACACCTTGAATCTTGCCGCGGTTGCTTGGGTTCTCTATTCCCCGGCTGAGAATTTGGTCAGTTTAGGAGCGGTTTGTATAGGTCCCACTACTAATAACATCACTGAGTATGAAGCAGTCATTGGTATTTTGACTGAAGCTGCCTCCCAAGATGTTCATGATCTAGTAGTCTTGATGGACTCATAGCTTGTGGTTCGCCATTTGAACCATGTCTACACCATTAGGAACCCGGTACTCCTCCACTGCTTCCAAAGAGTGCGTTTGTCAGAAAGATCATTTGAAACTATTACTTATAGGCATATCCCTAGGGAACATAATGTAGTTGCTGACTCAATGGATAACTACATCCCAGACTGGCATATTGCCCATTCATGACGGTAAATCAAACATGGTCCATTGTAAATAAACATTTTGAGACACATAAAACTCATAGAAAATGCATTTTGCATTTGAAACATATAAACATAGTGTAAAAGTCTGTATATATATATATATATATATATATATACACGAAAAGTTTACAAAAAATAGTTCTCAAGACCTCCTCTGAAGCACGTAGGCTTTCAGGCAAAATCATCATACAAAATCCTGAAGCTATCAGCTTTCAGTACATATCTCATACACTAGTGGTGCTTGTGATAGCACATCACTGCCTGAGCTACCCTATACAGCAGCCTACTAAATCGACCCAGTACTCCCGCTGTGGATCTCTAATATCTCATCGGGAAGTCATCGATGTCAGCATCTGGGATGTCCAAAGTCAACCTCTCCAGGTTCTCCTCCAGCTCCCTGGTGATATCATCACCCTGTGGTACAAAATGAGCTCCTGCTCGCTTATCCAATGGAGATGCTCCTTCAGGTCACGCTGCTCCAACATCTGCATGAGAATATACAAGTCTCGTCACTTAACATAAAAATATAAAACATAAAAAACATAAAAACATTTCATCCATTTTAGGGTTTCTTGCTTCTTACCGATGTCGCCCCATTGTCCGCTAGGTGGGATTGGTAGGTCAGGATCTCCTGTGAAGTCCGTGCCTGCATAAGCATAGTCCTCAACCATGAGGATCTAATCCCATAGCCATCTAAAGAATGGATCACCGAACTTCGCCCTTCCCCTACTTGCTCCTGTGCAAGCCATGACCTGGACCCACCTCAACATACGGGGGTCCCATGCTCTCAGACTCCAGAAGGTCACCTGTGGCCTCATTTATGGAACCCGCTCGAAGAAGAAGAAGGCTAATATGGAACCAAAGCCGAACTGCTTCAGCTCTCCTTGCTGACACTTAGTCAGCTGATCCTTGAATATTGGAAGCATTTATTTTTCCCAGTTGAACACCGTGGGTACTATAGCCTCTATGGCATACAACATGTGTGCCTTGGAATCCTGGTGCACACCCTGACTCCCGACCACCCTCTGTATGGTAAACAGGACGGTCCGTAGAGTCCTATCCATCACTGCCTTGATGGGGATCTTCTTCCCTGATGTACCTGTTCCTGGTGCACAGTGTCGATCTATAAGCTCTCTAGTAGTAATGTCCCCGCCACGGGAACCTTTCAATGAGATGGGGGCACCCTATCTTGATAGACCATTCAGGAAGTAGATATCCTCTACCTCCACTGTAAGTATGTGTGCCCCCACCTCAAAGTACTACTGCTCTGGATTCCACATTTACAGTATGTGTTCCAGTAACCGTTCGTGCAACACCATGCTTGGGGTCCGAAAGAAATTCAAGAGCCCAGAGTCCCGTAATGCGGATATACAGCCCACATTTCTCTCAGCAGTAGCATCCTCATTGTCATGAGTTCTTTCCTTCCATATCACCATGTTTTGAGTGATCTAGACCTGCCAAAAACAATAGTGGTATGCATTAGAATCATCCTTAAATCATTGACAATAAAAAAGATGAAGTTATTTTGCCCATACTATTAGTTTAACTTATCCACGGTCGGCACTGCCTGTGCACCGTTGGAGACAGGCGGTGGCACCTCCTTTCCACTGTATTGTTGGTGTGGGTCTAGGGTGGAATCGCGTATCCCGCAAAGGGTAGCCGCAGTGCCCCCATTTTGAGTTTTAGGGCTCGCCATATGGGCCCAAAACCCCCCCAAAGCTCAAAATAGATGCTATAAAATGAAAGATAAGGGTCTTAGCTATTACCTGCAACTGACGATGCTGAAAACGGACGATGGAAGCTCCTGGTATCAGCTGTGGAATATTTGGCTAAGAAAATGCTCCAAGTGCTCTCTGCTAGAGGTAATTAGTGAAATGGTTTGATTTTTTACTATTTACTTGACTTATATAGGCATTTTTGTGTCTGAATCGCTATATTTTTGATGTAAAATCATATTTTGGTCAAAATTTATCTGTCGTAATCCCTAATGCTACTTGTAAATGCATTTAACACTTGTTTCTGAGACTATTGCAGGATAGGAGAACCCTATCAAGAAGCTTTGAAAGTTTGTTTATGGCTTTTTCGTACTTTCGTAAAATGAAAAAGGTCGATGAGTGTTTATTAGGAAACTTTGATCATGCTCTTTAAACCCATTATCAAAGGTCCAAGTTCGTTTCTAAATATTTCCAGGCTCGTAAAATTTGACATTGTGCAAAGAAACATCATGGAGTCTTCTTTTCACATCTTTTTTCAAACTCCTTAAACATGAAAAGATAGTCGAGTCTGTTTCCGAATCTTTCTAGGCTCGTAAAAAGTGACATTGTGTAAAGAAACCTCATGGATTCCTCTTTAAACTCTTTTTAGGCTCCTTAAATATGAAAATATTATCAAGTACTTGTCTCCTTCATACTCATAAAAGTATTTGAAGAGTCATCCTTCCGACGATAGGTTATCACTTTTTTGGTTCGGATAGGACTATTTACAAAAAAGGAACACTCCAGCCAATCATGACTGGAAGAGTTCTCTAAGGTATGATTTTATACTTTTTTGGGCGTTAGAGACTAAATCATACGAAAAAGGACCCCTTTGGAGTCTTCTTTCGTATTTGTTCAGACTCTCTAAACATGAACGATACCGAGTTTTCTTTCAGTGGACTCGTTAAATTAAACATTGAGAGACCTATTTTGGGATCGAAGCCCTCCTCTCTCAAGTTTGTAAAACATATGAGTCTGGACTTGTCTTTTGACAAGCTATATCGAGTGTTTGTTACCCTCTTTGAACTCGTAAAACCAAAAAAAGGAACTCATCGATTATGATGGGGAAAATGGGAAGGGAATCATTTTGCAAATAATGGTAGTTGTTTGTCGTTACCTTTGAACATGGCACTTGTCTGCACAATCATGTCAGTCAATTGGGTATTCAGTTGATCTTCGTGACGATCCACTTTCATGAGTCATGTCACTCCTTTGAGTCTTTCAAAAGAATGCATTGTCCACTGTCCCATTGTGTGTCTGTCCCGTCTAGTCATGCTGCTAAGTCTTTTGTCGTGCTGCCCGATGTTCAAAGGGGATTTGAAGAAGTGTTGCCTCTGTAGTCCACACAGTCTTTGTATCAGTATCTTTGAGTCAGTCATATGGTTACTACATTCACATAATTCTAGAACTATGTTTCGAGTTTTGTGTCGTCGATGTGGGACTCACCATGGCCCTCCTTCGACGAGACTGTCCCCATCAACATCAGCTCATCATCTGGGAAATAGTCTTAGAAACAATATTTAGTACCTTGAGGTCTGTATGCCTTAACGAAAGATTCTCTCTCTCTCGACATAGGTTCACATCATTGACCTTTGATCGATATAATCGACTGGGTGTTCGACGTCAGGACATCTATTCACACTCAGTAGATTGTACTATAGTACCTTGGGAATCATTGACATTAATGGTGATCTCCCTCACACTTGTTAACGGTTCACATAATTGGTTGGTAATCAAGTGGTTTCTACCATGTTCGACTTCAGATCATTGTAATCACATGGATAGAATCATACTTTGTGGAAGACGAGACGAAGACCCTGGGTATTTGTGTAAAGCGCTCATTGATTTTCCCTAGGTTTCCATGGAGTTTTGTATATCTAGCATGGATCCACATTTGTATGGTCATGGCTATGCTCAAATTTGCATCTGTACGACATAGATCTACATTGTATGTCTGGTCGCTATGTCCAAGTTTGAGTCTACCACATGGATCTACGCTGTATTCTAGTAGCCATGCTTGTTTATTCCGCTCATGGATCTGCCTTGTATTGATCTACAGCCATGAGTTTGGATACTCATGTCTATGAGTCAGCATACTGATGTACTACAGATGCCTACTTGACGACATGCTCCGATTGAACCGACATCTTTGCCTCATGGCAATGACTTGTCCTCTAAAAGCTCTTGTTTATCGTATTCGTCTAAGACTCATGCTTTGGGGGACATCCTGTTATACCAAAATCCTTTCACCATCATGTGATAAGACATTTGACATAACTACTTGCCTTGAATCCCAGCTTCTAGAGTAGAAACTCATATCATTTGTTAATCTTTTCATACAAATTCCCAGCACTGCGCTTGACCCTTTATCCATACGCAGTACCCTTGTTTGCACCGCCCATACTGTGTTTCCCACAAGTGATGCCACCGCATATGGCCCTTAGTCCATAAGTAGTTATTACCAGAACCGCTCTGTCACTGAAGGAGAAACGCGGTACCCTGGGTAAAAAGGGAAAAGGAGAAGCTTCTCGAGGCTTCTAGATTATAAGCCTCGAGATATCCCTTATCCCTATTGTTGTGGGTTTGTTGAGCTCGAGATCCCCCATCCTAGGATCTTGGAGGCAACCTCACCCACAAATCTCTCAACCTACCCTATCCATCTAGCCTTATAAATACACGCTTATGGCCATGGTTGAGGGGGAGAAATCTTAAGGAATTGTTATGTTGTTGGATTGATCACTTGGTCCATATCATTGGAGCGCATAGAGAGAGCTAGAGTTGGAGATTATGGGGATGAGAATGTTTGGTTTCATGGAGATGCATGTCAACACTAAGGCTTGGTTGTAAACTTCTTCATATTTCTTTAATGCAAGTTGATTTCTGTCCCACATATATTGTTGATGTTTGATTTCATATATATGTTGTTAGATTCCTTAGTCACTAGCATAGATTAGTAGATTATATTCTGGTTGCTTTGATCTATTTCATGTTGAGCTTATTGCAGGTGCATAGGGTGACTATCAAAGCATTGTATTCCAGGTATCTACAATGTCTAGGGAGAGTCTTCAACCTCTGTCTTCTATTTGTTCTGGATTTGAACCATTCAGACCAGTGGAACACCTTGCTATCCACAGGATGTGAAATATTCCAGCTAACACTGTGTATGTTTTATTTTCCATGCATTTTATTATGATTTTCATGGGGCTAGATTACCCAAACAGTTTAGTTGTTGGTTCATGTCCTCTCCATCGGGATGAGGGGTGGGGACGTGACAGTGTGGTATCAGATCATTATGTTGCAACATTGGGCCTTTATGGGCCAAGAAGAGTAGTTAACAGAGCTTGGGTAACCTTTGTTGAGCACAAGCCAGTGGAGAAATTCCAAAAATTTCTCAACATATGGGAATGTCGGATGACTTTGGCCATGTCTATCCGATACGTCAGATGCCTTCACCGGAAGAGAGTCAATGTAGTAGCTAGAATGGCCGAAGGGAGACACAACGGCGGCTATGCTGCTCTCTTTCATTGACACAATGGACAAGTCTTAAGGAAAGAGCCCCTGTAGTGGCTGGGTCACCCTAAGGGATCCTACACAGTGGGGGAAAGTTGATAGTCAAGTCGCAACAGTAGAGACTTCGGCGGGTTTCTTCCACAGTGGTGGGTGTAAGTTAGAATTCAAGCTGACGAAGTGACATGAAGTGGGAGTTTTAGCCATGACGACCGGAAGCTGGGGAGCGAGCCGACAAAAACGGCTCAGCTTGCCAAAAGGCAGCCACAATGACGAATGAAGAACCATGAAGGGCCTCCGATGACTACGGATGAGAAAGGATGAAAGGCTCGCTAGAGGGGAACCGACATGATGGAAAGAAAAGAGGATCGAAGCCGATACATTGGTGGATGCAAATTGATCTTTTCACCGAAGGGGTGAAAAGGAAAGGAAATTTTCAGAATTTTTTTTCTAAGTGTAGGAAAAGTAGGCACGAACCGTGGAATTTTGTCGATATGGTGGCTGGAAGTTAGGTTTTGTGTCGATGAGCGTCAGTTGGGTCGAGCCGACAAGTGGTAGGTGAAGGACAAGGACCGAGCCACAACGGCAACTGGAAATGGAAAATTTTTCTGATGCGACGAAAGGAAATGTGGAATCTCTTTGATGTGCAATGACCCCAAGTCAAGAATTGAGCCAATGAAGCGGTGGAGAAAAGATGAGGAAGAAGCCGCAGTGGTAGCTGAAAGGGGATGAAGGAGCCGATGCAGCCCGACGGCTGGAAAAAGAAAAGAGAACTGACGGTGGTGGTTACAAAAGGTAGTTGGAGCTGATTATGGAGGCTAGAAGAGAAAGTTGGAGCCAACGACGGCGGGAGGAAAAAGAAAAGAGAGCCAATGATGGCAGTTGGAAAGGGAAGAAGAATCTAGCGCAGCGGCGATTGAACACATAAAATCAAGCCGATGCGTGGTGGCAAGTGGAAGAGGAATATGGAGCCGCCATGACAGGTGAATGTTGCACTTGGAGCCACAATGAAGGAAGGCTAGTGATGGGTGAAAGTTAAAAATATTTCCAACATAGTGAAAGAAAACTGAAGATTTAGCCGAACAAAGTTTTGACATGGAGAATTTTAGCAGGTTTTCAGAGAGATCTGTAGGGGCCAGGAAGAAATTTTATGTTTTGACAAGTTGTCAATATGATATTTTTCTATGTGATTTTCCCCAAAATAGGTAAGTAATTATGAATTATATGAATATTATGCAACTAACAGTCATGTTGTTAACACATTTTGTTGAACTATAGTCACCTTCAAAGGCAACATTCCAGATAGTGTAGCTCGATAAAGTGAGTTGTGGTTTAGTCATGAGAACCTATGATAGAGATGATGCACAAAATTCCTACGAGCGTGCGCAAGATGCTATAGGGGAAAACGTCTGAGTTGGAAATGATGATATAGAATATAATGGTAGGAGATTTCAAGATACTCCTTCAGACATTGCAGCCACCATGAGAAGCCTGATTAAAGCCCAGGAAGAGCAACATAAGTTGAATGCTTCTATGTTGTAAAGTTTGACAGACTTGCAAAGAAAGATGGACTCTGGGCATGGAAAAGTGAAGTCGAAAGGTAGTAAGAGTAGTACCAGAAGAAGAAGAAGGTATTTTAGTAGATCTCCTAACTCAGAAGGATCCAGTAAGGATTCCAGCTCTTCATATCACAAGAGCAAGAGAAAGAGATGTTATAGAAACAACTCACGGGATGAGTTTAAGAAGGTTAAGCCTCCTACATTTGATGGTGAGGTAAAGACTGGACAAGAAGTTGAAGCTTGAATTCTTGGGATAAAAAAAGTATTTCCAAGTTCAGGACTATTAAGGAAACATGAAGGCAAGGGTTTCCATATTCAATCTGAATGGAAGGGCATCCATTTGGTGGGAGAACTTCACGCAAGTAAAGAGGATTAGTGAAAGGAGACTTAAGAGGAAACAGTTCAAGAAGTACTTTAAGCAAAAGTACCTCTTTGACATGTACTATGCTGATAAGATCAAAGAGTTCCATGAGCTGAGATTGGGACAACAGACTATGGAAGAGTATGCAAATAAGTTTTTGAAGCTGTTGAGGTATGCCAGGTACATCAGGGATGAAAAGGTGAAGATCCAACATTTTCTGAGTGGATTGCCTCAGTCTTACAGACACAAAATTGAGTTTTATGAGCTTAGAACTCTGGAAGAAGCCATAAGAAAAGCTAAGTATTGCTATGAGCAAATCAAAGCTAAATATGATTACCAGAAGACATGGAAGGACAAAAGGAATGAGAATTCTGACCAAAGGAAGAAAGGTTTCAAACCTTCTAACTTAAGAAATGAGCAGAGACAACCATCACAAGCTTAGAAGCATCCAGTCAAGGAATTGGGGGAAAGCAGCAAAGACAACCATCCAAAAGAACCACATCAGAACAGGGAACCTCTCCAATGTTGGAAATGTGGAGGACCCCATATGCGTAGGAGTTGTCCCCTTGAGAATGAGAATGCGAGGCTAGCTTACAACATTCAAGAAGCAGAAATAGTGGGTCAAGTAGCAAGGGTTGTACCTAGGACCTATGTAGCACTAGAGGACTACCAGGCAAATCAGCAATCAACTGTGGTTGAAGTTGCAGGTAAGATTGTTGAGCAATATGTTTCTATTTTGAATAACCCTGGTTCTACTCACAGTTACATTACTCCTAGAGTAGTGGAGATTTGTGCTATTAAGAAAGTAAAGCATAGCAAATCTTGGTTAGTTCAGCTAGCCACTGGAACTAAGAGAAGGGTCAGTGAAGTGGTGGAGAAATGTCCATTGGTTATGAATGGATTGGTCACTTGTGTAGATCTGAATGTTCTACCACTTGGTTCCTATGATGTTCTGATTGGAATGGATTGGTTAGAAGCTCACAAGGTAAAGCTTGACTATTACAACAAGACTTTTGAATGCATAGATGAAGAAGGGAACCCACGAGTTGTAAGAGGCATCCCAAAGGTGATTTTTGTGAGGCATATTTCAGCAATGCAGTTGAAGAAGTTTGTAGGAAAGGTTTTCAGTTGCATGTAGCTCATATTTTGGAGGCAACAAAGGATGAAACTCCTAGGTTGGAGGACTTTCATGTGTTGCAGAAATTCAGGGATGTGTTTCCTGATGAGATTCCAGGACTTCCTCCTAAGAGGGATAATGATTTCACAATTGAACTTGTGCTAGGAGTAGCACCAGTGTCCAAGAAACCCTACAGGATGAGTACACCATAAATGCTAGATTTAAAGATGCAACTGCAACAATTGTTGGAGAAGAAGTATATCAGGCCTAGTGTGTCTCCTTGGGGAGAACCAGTTTTGTTTGTGAAGAAGAAAGATGGTACACTTAGATTGTGTATTGATTATAGACAGTTGAACAAAGTCACGGTGAAGAATAAATACCCTCTTCCTAGGATTGATGACCTATTTGATCAAATGGGAGGAGCAAAGGTATTTTCAAAGATTGACTTGAGGTCTGGTTACCATCAGGTAAGAATCAAGGATGAATAAATTCATAAGACAACCTTTAGAACAAGGTATGGACACTATGAGTTTGTAGTGGTACCATTTGGTCTCACAAATGCACCAACTACATTTATGTGCCTTATGAATAGTGTATTCAATATGTATTTGAACAAGTTTTTTCTTGTATTCCTTGATGACATCCTTATTCACTCTAAGAATGAGGAGGAGCATGAAGAGCATTTGAGAATGACATTGCAAGTGCTCAGGGAGCATCAACTGTATGCAAAGTTGAGAAAGTGTGACTTCTATAAAGATAGAATTCAGTATTTAGGTCACATTATCTCAGAAGAGGGTATATCTATGGACCCTGAAAAGGTTGAAGCCATTATGAATTGGCATACTCCAAGAAATGTAACAGATGTAAGATCTTTTATGGGACTTGAAGGATACCACAAAAGATTCATTGAAGGATTCTTCAAGGTTGCACATGCCATCACTTCCTTGCAAAGGAAGGGGATAAAGTTTGAATGGACATCGAAGTGTGAAAAAAGCTTCCAGCAGTTGAAGAAGCTTCTCACCAGTGCACCAGTCTTGAAAGTTGTAGACCTAGATAAATATTTTGTGGTGTGTACTGATGCATGCGGCCAAGGAATTGGAGGAGTCCTTACGCAGGACAACCACGTGATATGTTATGAGTCCAGAAAGCTGAAGGAGCATGAGAAGAACTATGCCACTCATGATCTAGAGCTTGCAGCCATAGTACATGCTCTCAAGATGTGGAGGCATTACTTGATGGGTAGAATATTTAAGCTAAGGATAGACCATTGTGGTCTAAAGTATTTGTTTGATCGGCCTACTCTAAATGCTAGGCAAGCAAGATGGCTGGAGTTTTTATACGAGATTGATTTTGAAATCAAACACATAAAAGGGAAAGAGAACAAGGTAGTTGATGCACTCAATAGGAAGGTACAGGAAATGCACATGGCATCTCTTAGTATTTTCCAGTTAGATCTGAGACAATAGATTGTTAATCATATTACTGAAGATGAATTGTATGAGTAGGTAAAAGACAAATTGCAGCAGCAAAGACTTGAGAAGAGGTATGAGGGATACAAATTGGAAGAAGATGGACTTCTTACTTATAAAGGCAAGATTTATATCCCAAATAGAGTAGATTTGAGGAGAGTTGTTATGGAATAGATCCATCAAGCTCCATATTCTGGTCATCCAGGGTATCGGAAGACAATTGCTACAGCTAGGAAGCAGTACTTTTGGCCAGGAATGAAAAAGGACATGGCCAAATATATTTCAAGGTGCATGAAATGTCAGTAGGTAAAGGTTGAGCATTAACATCCAGCAGGTTTGTTGCAGTATTTTCCAGTTCCAGAATGGAAGTGGGAAGTTATTTCCATAGATTTCATTACAGGATTGCCGATGACTTGGAGATAGCATGATTCCATCATGGCTGTGGTGGACAAGTTGACAAAGGAAACACATTTCATAACGGTTAATTCTATGCATAAGACTGATGACATTGCAAAGATCTTCATGAAGGAGATTTTCAAATTGCATGGATTGCCTAAGGCAATAGTCTCTGACAGAGATGTCAAGTTCACTTCCAATTTTTGGAAGGGGTTGTTTGCAGATTTGGGTACAAAGTTGAACTTTAGCACTGCCTACCATCCTCAGATTGATGGTTAGACAGAGAGAGTGAATCAAGTGCTTGAAGACATGCTTCACATGTATGTGATGGACAAACCAACCAAGTGGGAAGATTACTTATGCTTGGTAGAGTTCACTTATAACAATGGACAAAAAGCATCCTTGGGGATGAGTCCATATGAAGCTTTATATGGTAGGAGGTGTAGGACACCGGTGACATGGGATAATCCAATGAATAGGGTTGTGATTGGGCCAGAATTGCTCAAGGAGATGGAGCAAGAGGTTGTAAAGATTAGGTAGAATCTAAAAGTTGCCCAGGACATGTAGAAAAGCTATGGGGATAAGCATAGGGTGAATAGAGAATTCACTGTTGGGGATCATGTTTACCTCAGAGTGAGAGCAAGGAATAGTTTCTTGAAGCTTGGAAGTTATGCCAAGTTGTCACCTAGATATTGTGGGCCATTTGAAGTGCTTGAAAGAATAGGGCTAGTTGCATATAGAATTGCATTGCTTGCTAGCACTAGAGCTCATAATGTTTTTCATGTTTCTTTGCTGAAGAAATATGTACATGATCCCAACCATGTGATAAATTGGGATGTGATTTAGGTGGAGCTCGAGGGAGAGTTTCAAATCGAGCCAACGCGCATCCTTGACAGGAAGGTCACCATGATCTAGAACCGGTCCATAGGATAGATAAAGGTGCAATGGGAGAACTACGGTCCTGAATAGGCTATATGGGAGCTGGGGGATGCCATGCGATTGGCACATCCATTTTTGTTCAATTCTATGGAGCACTGAGGCAATTCTAGTGTAGCATTTTTGTTCAATTTTTCAAAGCACTGAGGACAGTGCTATTGAAGGGGGAGGGGATTGAAAAACCTAGGTTTGACCATGTTTGCATTAAAATGTATATGATGTATATATTGTGATTAATCACGGTGAGGAGCTAAAGGCAAAATCCCCGACATGGATTATCGTTTTATGTTTCAGCGATTAAAATCGATGTTGATGGTATTTTGTGCTAGCAAGGCATAATATAATGTTGGACACCATGTAAATATGCATTTTAATTAAAATACCCACAACCAGCTATGCCAATGCAACAATAATGAGAAGGGGCATGATTTCCTAAGGATAAGGGGGGGATGTTTAACCTTTGGGGCCATTGGGAAACATCCATGTCTCAAAAGATGAACCCATCTAGCTGCCAGCCACCTTTTTGTCTTACTCATCCTTTCCTTGTCTCACCCACCAACTGATTTAATTAGTAGGATTTGGTGGGAAGTTATTACCTTGGGGAAACATATGCATGGGTAGCCGTCAGTGTTGCAAGACTGTCAGTCCTTTGACCACACGCATACCCCAAAGGGGAGATTGCATTCAGTACTCACAAGGGTAGGGAAATGTGGCCATTCTAGACTCACATAATGGGTTTTGTTTTCCTTTTACGCATGCAAGAAGGAGCTTTGGCTCTATGTGGGCATTTGCATCCCGTTTTTCATGACTGGGTCTTTGGGTGTTGCATCCCTTCGCTGAGAATTTGAGTTCGGTTCTCTTTCCCCAATTTTTCTTGTGTGTGTGTATTTTACTTCATGATTGGGGTTCTGTGGGTTGAATCCCTCCACGACAGGGTTCATGTTCTCCCGCTTACTCAGGCTGAGAGATCGTTGTTGTCTTCTCCACGAGTTTTGGGGTGTTGCTGAGTCATTTTGGCTAGAAATGACTCTGGAATTCGACTATCATAGTTTGAGCTACGTAATTCCATTTCCCTACCCGATTCAGCCTCTGTGATGTTCTCCTTTCAATCCTAGAGCTGTTATTTGTTGTGTGTATACTGTTGTTGGTCTTTGGATTGTTTTGGAGTGGAAATGGGGTCTGAGCTTGCTTGAAAAACCTAGTGTGTGTAGGAGCCTCATAGAAAGAGCTAAAGGGATGAATTTCTTCTCTGCACCCCCTGAATAACACTGGAAGGGAAGGGATGGCTCGAGGGGATGCATAGTAGAGAAGGGTATGCTTCCTTGTGTTGGGTTTGTGTGGATGTCTTAGAAGTCGGGCTAGTTCTAGTGCAGGTGTCCATAGCTCTTGGATTGAGCTCACTAGCTTAGTAGTTAGCCTTTCCAGCTTTGGTATAGGATGATAAAACCAACTGTGTTGGCTTGTTTGAGTAGCCTTATAAACCCAACTGTGTTGGCTTGGCTGAATTTCTGATAAACCTTGGTTATGTGTGAGTGTGCTAGTGTTCCCTTATTCCTTGTGGGAATCATGCACAGCTTGGGGGTGGTAGTGTTGCTGAGAGATTGATGAGAGGACTGGCCTATGGTTAGGTGGAATGTTGCAGCAACATAGCTGGTTCCAAGGCAAGATTCTTCATAAGATAAGTATCTATGTGTTGATCTTTACTCGTGTATTTATTTATCAATTATTATGAACATGTTGAATGTATTGAATGAATGTGAATGCTTCCGCTATATAATTGCATGTTTATCTTTTGTGTATGTTTTATTTTCCTTGCATTTTATTATGATGTTCATGGGGCTAGATTGCCTGGACACTTTATCCGTTGGGTCACGTCCTCTCTGGCGGGCTGAGGGGCAGGGACGTGACATTCGGGGGGTTTGTTAACCACCTAAAACTAGGAGTACGAGGAAGTGCAAGTGGTGAAGCACAACACAATGCTTAAAACAGTTCTTAGGAAAAAATTCACTAAGAAATATTATGCTCTATATAATGTTTACAGACCCTATCAAGAACAAAAAGGGTTATGTGAATCCTTCTTCTCTTCAGGATTGTTGGAGCCAATGAATGTGATACTCGGAGGGGACCTAAATCTAACCCTATCCGAAAAAGAAAATTGGGGATCTTTATCTTGTCAGGATGGTATGGGTTCTTTCTTTGTTGCACTCTTTGAATCCAAGGAGTTGGTGGACCTTCAACCGCTAAAGCTAACCCTGACGTGGAGGAACAACAGAAGTGGGGAACATGCCATCTCTAAAAGGTTAGAAAGATTTTTTCTTTTAGAAAATTTTCTTTCAGGGTCTTTGTTGGAGCAGGGCCCCGCAGCTACAGGAAAAGTTTCCATATCGAAACAAGAAAGTCAAAAGGAAACAGTACCTGAGCGACTGAGAAGAGAGAGCTCAACCACTGCACTTAAGGCAGCGGTCGAGAAGAGAGAGCTCAACCATTGCACTTAAGGTAGCGGCCGAGAAGAGAGAGCTCAACCACTGCACTTAAGGCAGCGACGAAGACAGGAGGGCTGAACTACCCTCATAAATGGAAAAGGAGCAACGGGCCGAGGTATTGAAGACAAAGGACAGAAGGGGAGCGACCGAGGAAGTGGTGCTTGTACCCACGATCAGCGTCGGGAAGCGTGGAAGACTGCAGAAAGCTGTGGTGTGATGGAAAGCGGCAGTTCAAAGTACAGATAGGCTGACTGTCACAGTTAGGATTTTGGGTTACTATTGGGATAGGCCCATAGTGTTATATCACGGCAATACCTTCGGGCCACCTATTTAGGCATGTATTTTGTATTATGAAAGGTTAGCTAGTAGACTATCAGTTAGCTAGTCAATGAGTTAGTTGGTCTGTTAGCTCATAGTCTGTTGTATTGTAAAACATTGAGGAAGAGTCAAGCTCTGGTTCTGTTATTCAGTCTGTAGTTATCTTACTGTAACCAGTAGCTGGCTCCTTGAGCATGAATGTAACAATCCGTAGGGATTGAACAATCCACAGGGATTGGGAGAGAGAGAGAGAGAGAGGAAGAGTATATTGTAAGAAGAAGGCAATATAGGAAGAGAAGAGATCTAAGAGAGAAGGGCTCCCGACTGTGTGCGCGGAGTTTCCCAGAAGATCTCAAGCTGCATAATAGGTTGCAGCGGAACTGTGTTTACTCTCTCAAGATATAATATATAAACCAATTCCCGTGGACATAGCTTCCCCCCTGGAAGTGAACCATGTAAAATCCGTGTGTTGTGTGACTGTTTCATGTGATTGTGCTTTACTTAGTTGCTATCTGTATTCGTTACATGAACTTTGCTATCAATTAATGAATGAATGTATGCTATCCTTTAGTTTATAGTAGCATGGAAGGTTAATCGTGAGTTGAATATATCAAGTATCCTGTATAAGAGGTTAATAGTGATTGATTCAGAACAGTTAACAGTTACAGTGTTAAGTGACTTCTGTATATGAGTTCAGTGAGTTGAGCGTAATAGACGTTGAGCATGGTAAACTATAGAAGTTTGAGGGAGGTTGTTTAACACCCTGTTGAAGGTAACTGAGCTATTTTACCCAGAGAGAAAGCTTTTGGATCTTGAGATTCACATTGAGTCTTACTATAGAAGATATCACAGTATAGAAAGGTGATATCACACTGTCGGAGGAGCTGCGGTGTGAGATATTGCAAGTGAAGGGTTGAGTAGAAGAGGAAGTTGCGCATCATCCTAGAGGCTGCAATGCGATAAGAGACCGTTCCCTATCAGCACCTTGCTGAGAGATCCCGCTGGCTAAGGAGAGTCGTGAGGCACTAGGATGCTACAGAACCTGGTTGAGGAAACCTGATTCTTCAGCCAACCCATTCAAGATCACTTCGGGTGAGACTTCAGGCCATTCTGCGGTCTGTTGCCGAAAGGGCCAGTGAGCTAAGGGTTTTGTTGGTACAATAAAGTAAACCCAGGTCTGCCCAAGATAACCAACAAATGGTTCCATTGCCGGCTTTGAAAACATTGAAGAGCTAATGTTCTGTTGGCATCCTACTAAAGAAGAACTCAACTAGTGGGTTGGGTCCAAGGAAAGAGAATTTGCTGTGACAGAAGACAAGAGTCCTAGGCTTAGTACTGAAGAATGGTTACAAAAACATATCTTCATAGACCTGCATGAGATATTTTTTTGTGACCTATGCAAATGAGTTGTATGATTGGTTGTCAAAGTTGAATGATAAGCATATATTCAAGAAGAAAAGGAACATTGTCTGGACATCGGAGCTGATTCAGACCGTGAGGAGCATAGATAATCCCATTTCACAGGCAGTAGACTTCTGGCTTGCGAGTTTGCTGGAAGGATTCATTATAGAGTTTTCACTTGATCAAAGAAAGAGTTTCAGCGAAGCCGAGAGGTACTTCTTCAAAGGATATCGCGGTAAGTACTTGAACTCTTTAAATTTGTCCCTTAAGATGTTGTTACATGAAAAAGGAGTATTGGATATATTCTCAGATGAATAAGCTAAGTAAGTGTAATGTCATAAGAGTTTGAGAGACATTTCGAAGAAATTGGATGTACACGTAGTGGTAAGAAATATAAAGTAGATTTCACATCTTCCTTCTTTGAAGACAGTTCAGACAATACTAGAGAACAAAGTCACAGTAATACAGAAAGAATAGTAGGGGGTATCCCTTACCACCCTTATACCCCACAGAAACCAACCAGGACTCAGAACAATCCTGTAGGAATTCCATCTAGTAATTCACACACAGTACATACTACCTTTACACCACCTACATCTACACCGCTGAGTGGTAGTAATACAGCAAATCAGAATCCACCACGTAGAAACAGAATGGGGGATGACATGAAATTACCTACCTTTAAGGGTACAGGGGCAGAAGACCCGGAACAACACTGGTTCCTATGTGAAGCTGTATGGACCATTAAAGGGATCCAAGATGATAATACTAAACTTGTCCAGTTGGCCACTACACTTAGAGAAAGAGCCTTAACATGGTATATGAAGTATACCTCAGCGCAGCCCAGAACGCTCATACAGGTCAGGACCGCCATGATCAAAGAATTTAAGAAACCCAAGTCTGAGTCATAGTGCATCATAGAACTCAAAGACTCAAACAGTTACCTACAGAGTCAGTATGGGACTTTGATCAGAAATTCAAAGCTCTTATAGACCAAGTTAGCTTTGAGTTTGCCACGGAGCAGCATAAGGAATGGTTCATCGCAGCACTGCTCCCTCATATCAAACTGCCACTAATGCAGCAGAGAATCCATATGTAGGATGACGCATTGGAGATGGCAATGAAACTATAGGCTTCACCTCTAGTTGAGACTAGTACAGGTATGACAAGCTTACAGAACCAGTTAGCCAGTCTCACCTTACAACTACATGAGATTAAGAAAGGAAAAGAGATTGCACAAGAACTATGGTGTACAAAGTGTAAAGGATAGGACCACACTAAATATAACTGTCCAGTATTTTTTGAATATTTAGCAAGTGGGGCTCCTAACCCCTTAGTATAGAATCAAGGGCCATGGTGTGAAATATGCAGAACAAGAGGACATAGACCTCAAGAATGCCCTTTACTTCAAAAGTATGTACAAACCCCTAATAACTTATACTGTAACTTCTGTAAGTCAGTAGGACACGATGAAAATAATTGCATAGCTTACGATTTCATGATAGAGAGAAAGCATGACTTGTATAGAGTCCATTCAGAGACACCAGGTCCAGCAGCAGGACCACAGCATGAACCGGCCCATGTTGGCTGTGGAGGAGGATTCAGAGGATGAGGCCATGGAGGAGGCTTTGGCCGTGGTGAAGACTTTGGCTGTGGCCATGGACTGATTACTTGTTACAATTTTGGAGTTGTAGGACATTATGCTTGGGATTATCAAAACCCTACTACAACATATAACTATTGCAATTCCTATGATCACACTATAGAAGAATGTCCTATCTTGATAGCCAAGATTAGGGATCCCAAGCCAGCAGTAAACCCAAACATTCAGCTTATTGCTGCTAAGCAGAAGGAACCAGAACCAAGAGTCAATATTGTGACTCACAGTGGTGCTTCTACTAGTAGAACATCACAGGATGGCGAAAAGAGTACAGGTCCAGAGTGGGTGCGTAAAGCCACTAATAAATCAACACCACTTGACCTGCAGAAGAACAAAGAAATGTTTCAGCAAGCTTAAACTTTCTTTACTGACCCTACACCATCAGGATCGCAGGTACTTCCGTGTAGGGGCGTACTGCAACAGACACCTTGTGGCATTAGTCTTGTGTAGATATCGCAGGCTACCACATCTGGAAGGTGTGAAGAGGATGAGTTGACAGGAAGTGTACAATCCTTTCTGCGGAGTTGCTTGAAACTCGTGAGAAATGAGAAAGCTATCAGAGAGCTTTAGCGCATCATAGATCAATGTCAGCCATCTTCTTCCGTGAGCAGTGTGCAGCGTGCTGTTCATAATATTATGGGCCATACAAGAACAAGAAGAGAAATGAGACTCACAGCACAAGTTGGAGAATTTGAAATGGATGAGGTAATCCTAGATTTAGGAGCAGAAGTAAATGTTCTGACTAAGCAGACATGGGAACAGATGGGTAGCCCTAAGTTAGCCAGATCGCCTATCCATCTGAGATTAGCCAATCAACAGAGGGTATCGCCACTGGGTCGATTACCGCAAGTACCGGTTGATATTGACGGAGTTCGCAGCTTTGCAGATTTTGAAGTCATAGAAATCATTGGCGATAGTAGACCGTACCCTGCTTTACTAGGTATTGATTGGGCAATCAATAACATGGCTGTTATCGATTTGAAGAAAAGACAAATGACCTTTGAGGATAATCAGATTCGGGTCATCGCACCATTGGATCCTTTTCAGGGTCCTAGATATATTGAACCTATCCAAGCAGAGGAAGAGGTGCATAATATGGAGAGCCTCTATTAGATGACTACTAACCAGAGTGATTACATCAACCCAACCATAGAAGAAAATATCAGTTGGCGATGCGACAGCTCATGCGCATCGGATTCAGATGTTGGTCTAGAAAACTGGCAGAATAGACTTTATGAAGTCTCAGCTCGTAGATGTGCATTCATGACTAAGTCACTGCGATGGATTGGAGCAGAGCTTAAGGATATTCCATCATTTGATGGCTTAGCAGATGTCAACGACTTTTTACAGTGGTTTGAGTAGGAAATTCCTCATGAGCAGAGGATGGCAGCTATTGACCTTGCAGCAAGAGCCACACCTGCAAGATGGTGGCATGCACATAAATAACATATTGCATCATGGGATGATTTCAAGAGATTGATGGTGATTAGATTCTCTCATGACAAGGAGTGTCTACAGCAGAAATATACAGGAGAAAGTGACCCCAGGTCACATATTCAGATTTGTGAACAAAATTGGTTGGACATTCCCGAGGATGAATGGGTTCACCTATTCATTCACACTTTAGACACGGTGCCAAGGAACTGGTACACTGAGATAGAGTTGCGTAGAGGAACGACCACATGGCCAGTTATGATGGACAGCTTTGAACTCACTTTTGCTTTTGAATCCGAGTATCCAAGCATTGATCAGGACCTAGATATTTTAAAGATTAAGATATTTGATGACTGTACCCCATCAGTGTCTACTCAACCTGATTGGGCTATCCAGTTAGAACATGCGCTAGAGTGTTACAACATCGTAGCAGAGCCAGATGATGAGGATGAGAATCCTCGCAGTGTCAACATTCCAGATTCAGAAGGGACTCGTGAAGTTGAGGGACCGAAGCTAGAGATTCCCGCCATCATAGAGCCTATCAAGATTAAAAAGATCAATATTGGCACAGAAACAGAACCAAAGTTTGCCTCTATTGGAGACTATTGGGATGATGAAACGGTAGGACAAATAGCAGATTTGTTACATGAATATCAGGTCTTATTCCCCACGAAGTTCATAGAGATGAAGGGAATAGTAGGAGATTTGGGAGTCATGAGGATACCTTTGAAAGAGGATGCTAGGCCAATTAAGCAGCGTCCATACAGATTAAATCCTCATTATAAAGAAAAAGTTAAGGATGAGATCAATAAGATGCTAGCAGCAGACATCATTGAGCTAGTAGAAGAGAGCAAATGGGTTAGTCCCATGGTCGTATAGGAAAAGAAAACTTAAGGAGAAATCAGGATTTGTGTCGATTTGCGCAAACTCAATGATGCATCGCTTCATGACCCATTTTTGACACCTTTCACTGATGAAGTTTTAGACAATGTGGGAGGACAGGAGGCCTACTCCTTCACTGATGGGTTTTTAGGCTATCACCAGATCAGAATCCATCCAGAGGATCGACATAAGACGACCTTTGTGACAGAATGGGGCTCATTCCAGTATACGATAATGCCCTTTGGTCTTAAAAATGCACCAGCTATTTTTTCGAGAGTAGTAGTTGCTGTCTTTAAGGAATACATCCATAAATTATTAGAAGTCTATTTTGATGATTNTGTGCGCCATTTGGTATTTTGTTGGGTCATATTGTTTGCAGACAAGGCTTGATGGTAGATCCTACAAATATTTCCATCATTGTAAATCTTCCAGCACCCAACTTAGTCAAGCAATTGAGGACAGTGCTTGGTCATACCGGGTACTATAGAAAAGTCATCAAAGGTTATGCAAAGATCACAACACCTATGGAAAAGCTGTTAAAGAAAGACGTGAAATTCCTATGGAATGAGGAATTCCAGCACATTCTAGACACTCTTAAAGAGAAGATGGTTACAGCACCCATCTTAGTATTTCCAGACTGGAGCAAGCCATTTCATGTACATGTGGATGCATCTAGCATCGCTTTGGGGATTGTCTTAACCCATCCAGGAGAAGGGGGTATCGACCACCCTATCGCATACTCAAGCAGAAAAATATCTACCACAGAAAAGAACTACACCACTACAAAAAGAGAAGGATTAGCTATGGTGTATGCTCTACAGAGGTTTAGGCACTACCTGTTGGGTGCCCCATTCAAGATGTTCACTGACCATTCTACTTTAAAGTATTTGGTCAATAAGCCAGTGTTAGGGGGAAGAATCTGTAGATGGTTACTCCTATTTCAGGAGTATGATTTTGAAATTATTGTAAAACCAGGGAGATTAAATGCCAGACCTGATCATCTCTCATGGATAGACTCAAGAGAAGAACCAAGTAATCTAGAGGATAATTTGCCAGATGTGCAATTGTTCTCTATCCAGATCGCAGACGAGTATTACGCTGATATTATTCATTTTCTCACTACAGGGTGGGCACCTGTTGAGTTTACTAAGCAGCAAAAGAAACAGTTAGTTGTTAAAGCAGCAAACTTCACTTTGATCGCATGACATTTATATAAGTTAGGTCTAGATGAAGTCCTGCGCAGATGCGTTATGCCACATGAGAAAGAGGCCAATAAGAGAAGCACATTCAGGCACCGCAGGAGGTCATTTTGTAGGAAAGCTAACTGCTCAGAAAATTCTAGCTGCAGGATTATGGTGGCCTACTTTGTATAAATATGCTAAGGAGTTTTGCAGATGTTGTGATATCTACCAGAGGGTAGGAAAACCCTCGCGAAGAGATGAAATGCTGCTGCGACCACAGATTACACTGCAGGCATTTGATAAGTGGGCCATAGATTTCGTGGGTCCTATCAACCCACTAGTAAAACGAACTGGTGCGAGATACATCATCACAGGAACATAATACCTCACCAGGTGGGCAGAGGCCAAAGCAGTAAGGAATTGTGATGCTGCTACAGCTACACAGTTCATTTTTGAAAACATCATCAGTAGGTTTGGATGTCCAGTAATTTTGATGAGTGATCAAGGCACACATTTTCTGAACCGCACTATTGAGGCCTTGATGAAGGAATTTCAGATACAGCAGCATAAGAGCACTCCCTACCACCCACAAGCTAATGGTATGGTGGAGGCCTTTAACAAGATTCTAGAAAATGATCTTACTAAGATCTATAACAGCCAAAGAAATGATTTGTGACCTCAGGATTAATGCTGTATTATGGGCTTATAGGACTACATGCAAGAAACTTACATGACAGACACCTTTCAGCTTGGTGTATGGACAAGAGGCTGTTATGCCTATGGAATATATTATTCCCAGTTTAAGAATAGCTCAAATCACTGAGATGGATGATACAGATACGATGAATGAAAGATTAGGGTAGATGCTTTCCTTAGAAGAAGACAGATTCATCGTAGGATTTCATCAGAAATTGCAGAAGGCACGAGAAAAAGTTTGGCATGACAGGCACATCAAGAGACAGGATACCTAGTACTCCTCTATGAAAGCAAGTTTGTTAAGTTTCTAGGGAAGTTCAAGACACATTGGTTGGGGCCATATCAGATACAGCAAGTTACAGAAGGAGGTGCCGTTCAGCTCAACAAACTAAACGGGGAGCTTCTTCCTACTTTGATTAATGGTAGTAGGCTTAAGCTCTATAGTGATAGCCACTCCACCTCCCAGCCCTAACTCAGACAGTTTATGAGAGTGCATATGTCCAGTGTAGTTGAAAGGAGGCATCACATCGATAACTAGTCTACACATAAAAAAAAGTTCTAAGTATGAGGAATCACATCAAAAAAGTTTGTTTTGCGCAAGTCATAGAATGCTTGCGGAGTTTTTGAACGTTGCAGAGCTTCACGCCAACACTTTGGTTCAGAACGGTGCACTGTGACATCGCAGCGAGGTGATGAGCCCCGTGCCACATAGACGATTTTGAAAAGGAACAGAGGGCCAGTCACTTCGCCTTTTGACAAGCAGTTAATCCAGATATGACAGGTATACGTTACCCTAGATTTGGAAATAGTACAATGATTTTCCCAGATTTGGTAAATCTTGGTCAAGACCGGCGCCTGCACACAATGTTCGAGGGAAATTTTATCGGATTTTTAGCAATTAATGAGGATCGAAATGACGGGTGTTGTTTTCTCCATGCAATAAATACCGCCGACGGGTCAAGCCTAAATGACCGTTGCTTCAGAGATTATCGCCTTCGTTATAAATACAGAGATCATTCATACATAAGGGTTACTTTTGCAATTTCTGAGAGTTATAGAGCAATTTGAAGAGTTTTTCCTGTGCAGAGATACTCCAATTACAGAGTGCTGGTTTTCCCCAATTTCGCATCCATTGCTAGTCCAGAGTATTGCACCGAGTGGTTTCTGTCTAAGACGGAACCTTTAGAAGACATTGTGCAATGATTCTAGTGTGGTGGCCTCATGTCTGCTATGATGACATCGCCCAAGGTTGTGAAATTAGGTGCACCACAGGTCCAATAGCCGCTAAGGATGAGGATTCAAGCTCTAATAGTAGAAGAGTCCAGCCCAGAGTAGAGAAGAAGAAAGATGAGAAGATCACTGAAGATAAGAAAATAGAGAAGACGAAAAGTGAGAAAAAGAAAGAGAAGGGCTCCCGGCTGTGTGCGCAGAGTTTCCCAGAAGATCTCACGGAAAGAAAAAAGGACCAAGAAACAGGCATCTGAGACTCAGAAAAACAAAAGGAAACGGGAAAGGAATGAAGCAAAGATGTTGAAAATGAGAGAGATACAGAAAATGTCAAAAAAGGTAGTTACATTAAAGCTGGAAAAGGACATGTCTCCTCATGAAAGTTTTACCAATGTGCATATATGCTGAAAGACATCTAATTTCCCTATATTCAGAATGATGATGGCTTTGATGAACCTGTTTGGACAAGCGCTCCAGTAGAATTTGAGGTGAATGGTACAAACCTGACCTGGTCAGCAGAAGGTGAGGTCGTTGCAACACAGTTAGCAACCTATAAATGGTTTGCCATTTATTCTGGAGAGTCACTTAAGGAAAGTGTTGACACTATTTTAGAGAAAGCGGCACAAGAGCGTGTCAAAGCTATGGACAAAGAAGTCATAGGACTCAGAGAGAGATTTGCAAGGACTTCGCAGGAAGCCAAGGAGAAGCTACAACAAGAGAAACCAGGTGTTAGTGGCTCAGGGACGAGCCACAAGTAAGTGTTAGGGGACTGTTGGAGCAGGGCCCCGCAGCAATAGGAAAAGCTTCCATATCGAAACAAGAAAGTCAAAAGGAAATGGTACCTGAGTGGCCAAGAAGAGAGAGCTCAACCACTGCACTTAAGGTAGTGGCTGAGAAGAGAGAGCTCAACCATTGCACTTAAGGTAGTGGCCGAGAAGAGAGAGCTCAACCACTGCACTTAAGGCAGCGATGAAAACAGGAGGGCTCCGCTACCCTCATAAATGGAAAAGGAGCAACAGGACGAGGTATTGAAGACAAAGGATAGAAGGGGAGCAACCGAGGAAGCGACACCTGTACCCATGATCAGCACTGGGAAGCGTGGAAGACTGCAGAAAGCTGTGGTGTGATGAAAAGCGGCAGTTCAAAGTACAGATAGGCTGACTGTCATAGTTAGGGTTTTGGGTTACTGTTGGGATAGGCCCACAGTGTTCTATCATGGCAAGACCTTCGGGCCTCCTATTTAAGCATGTATTTTGTATTATGAAAGGTTAGCTAGTAGACTATTAGTTAGCTAGTTAGCGAGTTAGTTGGTCTGTTAGCTCATAGTCAGTTGTATTGTAAAACATTGAGGAAGAGTTGAGCTCTGGTTCTATTATTCAGTCTGTAGTTATCTTACTGTAACCAGTAGTTGGCTCCTTGAGCATGAATGTAACAATATGCAGGGATTGAACAATCCGCAGGGATTGGGAGAGAGAGAGAGAGAGGAAGAGTATATTGTAAGAAGAAGGCAATATAGGAAGAGAAGAGATCTAAGAGAGAAGGGCTCCCGGCTGTGTGCGTGGAGTTTCCCAGAAGATCTCAACCTGCATAATAAGTTGCAGCGAAACTGTGTTTACTCTCTCAAGATATAATATATAAACCAATTCCCGTGGACGTAGCTTCCCCCCTGGAAGTGAACCACGTAAAATCCGTGTGTTGTGTGACTGTTTCATGTGATTGTGCTTTACTTAGTTGCTATCTGTATTCATTACATGAACTTTGCTATCAGTTAATGAATGAATGTATGCTATCCTTTAGTTTACAGTAGCATGGAAGGTTAATCGTGAGTTGAATATATCAAGTATCTTGTATAAGAGTTTATTAGTGCTTGATTCACGACAGTTAACAGTTACAGTGTTAAGTGAATTATGTATATGAGTTCAGTGAGTTGAGCGTAATAGATGTTGAGTGTGGTAAACTATAGAAGTTCAAGGGAGGTTGTTTAACACCCTGTTGAAGGTAACTGAGCTATTTTACCCAGAGAGAAAGCTTTTGGAACTTGAGAGTCACATTGAGTCTTAATGTAGAAGATATCCCAGTATAGAAAGGCGATATCGCACTATCGGAGGAGCTGCGGTGTGAGATATTGCAGGCGGAGGGTTGAGTAGAAGAGGAAGTTGCGCATCATCCTAGAGGCTGCGATGCGATAAGAGATTGTTCCCTATCAGCGCCTTGCTGAGAGATCCCGCTAGCTAAGGAGAGTCATGAGGCACTAGGATGCTACAGAACCTGGTTGAGGAAACCTGATTCTTCAGCCAATGCATCCAAGATCACTTCGGGTGAGACTTCAGGCCGTTTTGCGGTCTGTTGCCGAAAGGGTTTGTACTCAAGCCTAATGATTACAAAAGAATTGGGTTGGATGTGGCTATACAAAAGAATTGAAGGAAGAATTGGGTGCTAGACTTATAAGTTCTTATCTAGGGAAGGGAGGTTGGTTCTTCTCAAGGAAATAATTCAAAGAATCCCGATATATTGGGCCACAATTGCTTACATTCTAAAGGGTATCTTACAGAAAATAAGGAAAAAGTTCTACTCTTTCTTATGGCTTGCCAATAGACATTCAGAAGGAATCCCATTAGCTAAATGGAAATTGCTAGCCAGTCCTAAAGATTTAGGGGGTTGGGGAATCAAGTAACCCTTTCTATTTTGTCAATCACTGGTTGCGAAAACATTATGGTGCCTAATCAAGAGTCCCAAATCCTTATGGGGGAAGGTATTGATATCCAAATACTGTGCTAATGGGTCCATCCAAGATTGGATAAGGAAACAAGATAAATATTTCAAGAATGGTCCATAGGATGAAAAGCACTGGTATTATCCTTCCCTCAAGTAGGGAACTGGTTGTCATGGTTGGTTGGCAATGGGAGAGAAGTGAGGGTAGGAGAATATGCATGGTTAGGAGTAGGGGAGATATATAAACTGTCATAAGCCCTAGTCACAAAACTAAGAAGCTTAGGGATCTATACACTGAACCAAGCTTGCTCTCTTTCATTGCAAAGGGAAACTCTCTTGAAGAATTCAGAGGACCTAGGTCTAGAGGAAGGGCTTAGAGAAGAATGGAATGAATATGTTTCATTGCTAAAGTCTAGTTTTATTCATCTAGAGGAGGAGGAAAAAGATAAATTGGCCTGGACCAAAAATCCTGTTAATGGGGATTTCACGGCCAAACTAGGCTACAAGAATTGGTCTTTGGAGTAGCATCAGGGATTAAAGATGGATTGGTGGAAGCAATTATATAATTCTGAATCCCCCCTAAAGGTCAAAATAACATTGTGGCTGAATCTCAATAACAAACTATTAACCTAGGATAACTTGCAGAAAAGAGGATGGATTGGTCCAAATCAATGTGCACTTTGTTATTCAAATGAGGAAACTATTTCTCATTTGTTTAATTTCTGTTCTTATGTAGAATTTGTATGGAAGGAAACGTATACGGAACTAAAGTATCAAGGGATGTTGGGGGTCTCTCTTGAACACAAAGCAAAATCATGGTGGATAGAAAGATTGATATGTCTATACAGTGCTTTCCCATCCCGTTTCTCTTATGGAATTTGGTGGGCTAGAAACACTGTCATTTTCAATAATAAATTGATTCCTCTTGAAGTAACAACATCTCTTGTGGTACAGTGGGTCAGGGAACATAGATCCAAAGAAAAAGAGCCTAAAATCAGAGTTTTGGTTCCTCCAGAGATAAACAAAGTTGTTCCATGGGCTTTCTTCGATGGTGCTAGTCAAGGAGACCCTCCACTAGGAGGATCAGGAGGAGTGCTTTACTTGTTAGAAAAACATAAGATTCAAGCAAAGTTTTCTCCAGGACATTGCACCAATAATAAGGCAGAACTAGCAGCACTGCATTTGGACCTAAATTTGGCTATAAACAACAATATAACACAAATGAAAGTTTTTAGGGATTCCAAAATGGTGGTTGAATGGGTAAATAGGAAGATTCAAATCAATTCTCCCCATTTACAACAACTACTGAACGCAATCAGAAGGATGTTGGAATTCTTCATAGGTTTTAGAATAACTCACATATATAGAGAGCTGAATATGGAAGTAGATGGACTATCTAAGCTAGATCTGCTACTGGATCCAGGTAAACTGGAGACAAAGGAAATAATAGCAAACTAAAATCAATTACTAAATGGAAAGTTGGTTTAATTAAATTATGCCAATGAAGATGTATATATCATACAGGATCATAGTTCTGAACATATGATACATACTATTTTTTGTCGAGATATGAAGGGTCTAGCCTGGATCTAGACCATGTATTTTTGGATAATCTCTATGAATGAATTATGAGAATTTTTGTGATGGGAGTATTTTGGTTCCTCTTTGTGGATATAATGAGAGTTCCTCAGGAACAGTTTATGGTCACTCTTTATTTAGAGTGGTAGATAGTTTCCTATTGGAATATATAAATATATTCCTTTGGAAAAAATATTTTATTCTATTTGAATAAAATTGAACTGTCCATATAGAGCTTACATCAATAAGTCAATAAGTTTGACTTTTATGGCTCCTATACATTTTCTGAGCAATGGGAATTCTGCCATATTTCTTCTTCTTTTCTCCATATTGTTTCCTTCATTGTTTCCCTTTTCAAATCTTTTTTACTAACATATTTAGAAATTGGTTCTCCGTATGACTGTTGTTTTTTTCTTCTACCTCTGTAAGTCCTAGGAGTAGAGTGAAGGCCAATTTAGATAGCTTGTCAGCTTTTGTATTTAACTCCATGTAATGTGTTTGAAAGTAAGGACTTTCAAAAACAAAATATGTTCCTTGATGGTTGAAAAGATGATGTAGATGTGGAGCACTGATCTAAATTCCCCCATTGGACCATTCTATTACCTTTTTGGAGTCTCCAAATAGGTGTATATCTTTTAACTATTTGTTTATGGCTAGCTTAAGTATGGCCCATAGTGTTGTGAGTTCTTCTTTGTTGTTGAAATATTGACTGGAGCAAATTTTATTTCTGTCTTCTTATTTTTAGTTAGATACACCACTCCTCCTGCTCCCCCTAGCATTGGATCTCCTTGGTTGGCTCCATGAAAATACGACCAAGGAATTGTTTTATTTATCTTTAGAGGTATTATGATTCTCAAAGGAGTTGATTTGGGAATGTTTCGGTGCTCCATTACTTTCTGCATGAACACCATCTCTGTTATTTCTGGTGGAGTCTAGTTATTTTGAAACATTACCATGTTTCTTGCTTCCTAGATGGAGAAACAAAAAGTGTTGGGAATGCTTCATAATTACGTACCCCGTCATCATTCCACCATTGCTTGATACTTCATTCTAGTGTGTGTTCAAGTCTGGGTATCAATGCTTGGTTTATTCTTTTGGTGGCTCTTTCACATATGTTACCTACATATGAACAATTACAGAATAAATGTGTTGTTGTCTCATTTGCAGATTTACACAACACACACATTTTGGGCCCCTGGATTCCTCTCCTTGTTAGGTTTTCCCAAGTTAAAAGTTTATTGTTTAAGGGAAACCACAGTGTAAGAATTTTTTTTAGTGGGAATGGAGTCTTCCAGATTTTCGTCCACCACCATAGTTGCTCGCCCTCACGCTCATCTATTGTTGCTTCCTCATATCCTAGTTTCATAGAGAAGCTCATGTGCTTTCCATTCTTTGTCTGGATTAGTTTGCCTAGCTCATCCTCCATGTGAATGAAACAATTGAATAATATTGTGACATAACAGTTCCATTCCTCCGATGATGCTCCCATTAAGCCCAGTTCTTGGGTCATTTTACACCTCATTCTGCCTCTTGACTGGGGTTATTGTGCTTGAACATTTTCCAGTGTTGTGAATCTTTTGGTTCTTAACTACATAACTACTTGGTCTGGTAATTGATAATCCTCACCTGAACCTTCCCATGGGTCTTCTCCTACCCACACTTTTTTCCCATCACCTATCTTCCATGCCACCCAGTTTCCTATCAAAGGAAAGGCCTAGACGAAATCCTTCTAGCCTATTGATGCATTTTTGTGTGTTTTGTTTTGTTGCCTCAACCATTCTACTATATAGGGCCGTGGACAGTATTTTGAGCACATTGTTCTTCCCCACAATGAATCTGGGTTCTCAGATAGTTTCCAAAAGGATTTTTCAGCCATATATTTACATAATAGGTTAGGATTCTTGATTCCCCAACCTCCCATTGATTTGGGAAGGGTTAAGATATTCCATTTAGCTAGCGTGATACCTTCTGTCTGTTTGCTTGTTGTCCAAAGGAAGGAGAAGCCTTTTTTTCCTTATTTTTGTTAGTATACCTTTTGGAATGTATGTTATTGATGCCCAATATACTGGTATGCTTTTTAGAACTGCTTTGAGCAGGATCAATCTTTCTCCTCTGGATAGAAAGCGGTTTTCCCACATTGAAATTCTTGCTTCTACTTTCTTGTATAACCATAGCCAATCTTGATAGGAATAGGCATTTGGTTTAAGGAAAAACCCCAGGTACTTAAACCCTTATGCTATAGGATTTGTAGGATAAGGGACCGTCTCCCTTATATTGGTCAGGAGTTCATCTGGGAGATTATTATAAGCCAACCTTGATTTTTCGATGTTTATAACCATTCCTATTGCTTTTTGGTATTTCTCCAAAATTTTTACCAAGGCTTGGACATTTTCATATGAGCCTTCTCCAATCAGTTGGACATCATCTACGAACAAAATATGGGTTAGATTCATTGTACTTGAGATCTCGACTCCTTCATTTTCCCCTTCCTCTTTGGCTTTGTGAACAATTTTTCTTAAAGTTTCTGCTATAAGAAGGAATAGGAATGAAGAGAGGGGGAAGCCTTGCCTTAGATATTTTGTTGGTCTAAAGAACTGAGAGGGAGTGCCATTGATTAATACTGCAAAGGAGGTTGATTGAATACACCCCATTATACAAGCTACAACTTCCATTGGCATACCTATTTGAATTAGTAATAAATTAATAAAAGTCCATCTTACGCTGTCATATGCTTTAGAGAGGTCTAGTTTTAGGGAAAACGTTGGGGATTTGTCTTGTTTTATGGTATGTATTGCTTCTTGTGCCAAACTGCATCATGGATCTGTCTATTAAATAGAAATCCAACTTGTTCTTCCGATATTACTTTGATGAGTATGGGTTTTATCCTTTGTGCTATAATCTTGAATATTAATTTATAAACCAAATTAATCACAAAATTGGTTTGTAGTTTTCAAAGGTCTCCCCTTTCTGCTTCTTAGGTATTAGGGTGATGAAGTTGGCATTCATTGCTCCTAGTATCTTTCCTTCTCTTTGTGATTCTCTAACCACCTTCAACAAATATGACATAAGCATCTCATAAAAACCTTGAAAGAATTCCAAGGTGAAACCATCTGGACCTGGGCTTTTCCCTTTCTGGAAAGAATGTATAGCCAATTTTAGTTCTTCCTCAATCACTTCTTTTGATAGATCCTTTTACATATACTCTGTTAATAGTTTTGGAAAGAGACTTAGTACCTCCAGTGTTTCTGAGATTGGGCATCCCAGAGGAGCCTTGAAGCGAGAGTTGAAGTGATCTACTATTGCCTTTTCTTTGTCATGAAAGGATTGTACTGTGTTTCCATGTGAGTCTTTTATTCCACTATGGTGTTTATGATCTTTCTATATGATGCAAAGCGATGAAAAAACTTGGTGTTTTTGTCTCCTTTTGTTAGCCATAGAGCACTCCTCTTCAAACGCCAATGCTGCTCTTTTTTAACTAACAGATTGTTTCTCTTCGTCTTTGTTGCTTTTAAGGACTCCAATTCTTCATTAGTGAAGGTTCTTGCTTTGCTTGAGTTCAAAATTTCTTGTATCTTGCTCTCCGTTTCTCTCAACTCTTTCTGGGAAAAGACCTTATGCATATGTCCCCACTCTTTTGAGATTTTATGTATACAAGATATGTTATCTACCAGTTGTTGCCTGTAGGTGGTTGATGTAGGGTTTTCTAGGGGCGTCCAGCTGTCTGTTACCGTCTTTTGGTTATCTTCCTCTTCTAGCCAAGCTAGGTTGAATTTGAATGGGGGTGGCGACTTCTTTTCTGGGATTGTTATTGATAAAGTAAACGGTCAATGATCTAAGAGTCCTCTTGTTTACATTGTCGATTTTAAAACTAGATGCTATTGAAAGATGATTTCTACAACTAAGAAGTGGTCTAGCCTTTTATAGATTGCGTGTTCCCCACTTCGCTTATTCCTCCATTTGGGATCCAATTTTATAGGTTGTATATCAATTAGTTTTTTCTCCTCAAAAAGTGCACAAAAAAATTACTTAAAGTATCACTGCGTGCATTTTTTCCTAGATTTCTATTGAAGTGAGGGTTAAGTTCATATCTCCCACAATTATTAGATTTGGGTGGTCCAGCGTGCCTGAGTTGCGTAAGGTTTCCCAAAAAGTTATTCTTCCATGGATTCAAGGTCCGTAAACATTTAGGAAGGATGTGATTGTCGAGGTTTATGTATCCTCCATCTCAATTCTTATTACTACTTCATGAAAGGATGTTGAGTGCCAGATTACTTCGGGAATCCATGTTGTGATTAAACCCCATGAATGTCCCTCTGCATCTATTGCCTCCATATTCTATTCCTTTAAGAAACCACTCAAAATTTCCTTCACTATCTTCCCCTCCATCATTGTTTCTTGTAGTAGCACGACCTTTGGCTTTAAAATGTTGATCATTCATTTGAGGGTTATTAATTTTGAGCCCCCCCCACCTCCCTTAATCCCCTCATATTGAAAGTTGAAAGAGAGGTCTAGCACTAGGAGCCCTTGGGCAGGGATTTTTGCACTCTAAGAGCCTTTCTAATGGTTAATTGTTCCCCTTCTTTAATATCTTTGGCTGCTTGTTTTTATGCCATGGTTAGAAACGATTTCCACCATGCTTGAAACCTTTGGTTTTGCCTGGGACCTAGCCCTCCTGATGAAAGTTGGCCAATTTCCGTTTTTGATTTGGATCTTAGGCCATAATCGCGTCTTATTATTTGGCTTTTCCTTTCTGTTTTATCAAAAGACTGTTCAGAAGATTGTGTGTGACTTTCTTCCATTTTCCTTTCATTGTCATTTAACCTAGTTTCCTTATTAGTTGGCTTTTTAAATGAAGAAAGGTCAGAAAGGTGGGGATTTTGAACATAATTACCTTCTATGTCTGTAGGGGCGCTTGGATTGGGTTCGAGGTCTGTCGTGTCTTTCTATGCCATGTTGAAATGGCACCCGTCCTCTTTCTCCATATTTTCTTGTATACTTTTTAATTTCTAGTCCATCACCTTTTCTGTGCACCTGACATCCTTTTCCTTGTCTTTCGCAGTTCTGTCTAACTCTGTTGCAAGTACATTTGAGTCAGGTCTCTATTTGATTTCAGTAGATTTTCTGACCCAAACCTTTTTATGATATGGTTTATTTTGTTGTACAATCTGGTTTGTCTCGCAATCTTTCTGTAAATGTCCTACTTTCCTTCATTTATAGCATCTAAACGATAGCTTCCAGTAGTCCAGATGTTGAGTCCAAATACTTCTATGCATTGTTATTAGAATTTCTTTGAACAACCCTTCTCTTATATCCATTTCTACCAAGATTCGGGCACATCTTTTTTCTACCTTTGCTTCCCAATCTTCTTCTAACATAAGAAACTTACCCAATTTATTTCCAATTGCTTCTAGAATATGTTTTTGCCAAAACACCATTGGCAGACCTCACAGGATTACCCCTATTTTTTGTACATTGTCTAGTTTCTTCCTTGCGTTAAAGTTTATATGCCATTTTTTTTTCCAGAATCAATCCCAAAAAGCCTCAATTCCACCTCTGGTCTAAGAGTTTGGTGCCGTCATTTTCCTTCTTTACCTTGAAAAGGAACCCCCACATATATATTATAAATGAATAAATTTTATGTGTGTTTTTTTCTAAAGAATAAATATAAGTTACAAATAGTATGTGATGATACTTATTTTTAATTAAATTATAATAAGTTTTTAATTCAATATATATATATATATTAACATTAATTTTATTATACAATATATATTATTATTTTTTACATAATATCAAATAATCATATAGTAAAAATAAACATTAAATTTACTTTTTATAAATCAAATTATAAATATCTATTTTAATATTTCTTATTAAAATGGTATTTGATTCAAATAATTGTTTTTTATAAAATTGTTTATTATATTTAAAATTCTATATTATAAATTAAATTATAAATATCTATTTTAATATTTCTTATTAAAATGGTATTTATTCACATAATTGTTTTTTATAAAATTGTTTATTATATTTAAAATTCTATTTTTCGACGATGAATGGTTTTTGCAGTTTATATTGATTTTGACATATGCAACAAACTCTTGACTTTTGTTTAAGAGAAATCATAAAAGATTTATATTAAAAAGTTGAGTACACCGATCCTTAACAAAGAGGTAAACTTCTTCAAAACTTTAACATCTAAAAGCATAGTCCATTCAACAAATATTTTTGTTGTATACCAAAAAAAATTACTTATAGGTTTTTTATCTACTTCTAAGGCTTGAGTACTATATATTTTAACAAATTATTTGCAAAAGAGCAAGAAAAAAAGATTGAAACAATGATTGGTGTAAAAAACCCTTTTTGAAATATTCATGTATGTCCTTCTTCCATGAATGGGATGAATGAATGATACTTCGTCCATGGGTCATGCTTCATTTGAGAGCGATGCCTAACAATGGTTACAATGATTCATTTTCTCAAGATACTCAAAGTCCTTCTTTACCTCGCCCATTAAGCGATTTGTTCATGCATATTACCATCTAAATCATCAATGCGAGACTCCAAGTTGGTTAGCCTGATGATTGAACCATGCCTCCTTAGTTAAGGTAGCAATGTTCTGGAGAACCCTCCAATTCCTTTTTGAATGACCCATAGCATTCTTTTGAAATCGTCTACATAACCTCTGAAACTTGCATAAATGTCCCTCTAAGATGGCATGGTTCCTTCGTATTCTCTAATAAAGGAAGATGGGTTCCATATTATGGAAATATTCTAGCTATCCTAATCTCCATACTAGGATGCTTGCACTGGATAAAATGGGTGATGCTTACAAAATCCTAGAAGAGTTCCAGAGGAAAGGAACTCAAGCTCGCCCTCCTGTCCTACAAGTGACTAATCACAAAAATTGGTGTGTTTTGAGGAAACAAAATCAAAGGTGGATAGACCTCGACAAAGACTCTCCTCTTCAATGGAATGTTTAGATTGCAACTTCTCCCAGTTAGGGAAATTGGTCATCTTCCATGCCTTGCAGTCACTCTTATTATCCATCAATTCACTTGTGCAAACTTAACCAAAAATAGAGGAGTACAAGCTAGCGCATACAGTGGTTTTAAAATCACATTCACTACATGACTCCCTTGCATTTAATCTACCACATGCCCTCTTCATCTAGATGATGTTACCTAAGCTCCGCGTGGGCTTGGTCTCGAGACTAAAGTCTTGAGGGGAGTGCATAGGTACTCCCCTTCTTTCATTAATGCTCCTGAAAGGGAGAAACCATACTTATCCCTTGGTTTTTCCCTAGGCTTGTAAACTTTACACTTATCATGGGATCCAATTTCTATTTAAGGTTTGATTTCAAATGCTAGCATTCCTTATTCGATCTGTGATCCTTGGTTTGCCAATTCATTTGCTAGCATGTTGTTTTCTCATTCCACATGATAATAGAAAACTATGCTGGGGATATTGAGATTATAAATTTGCTTTTGAATTCTTCCCTGAGGGGAGGGATTCTCCTTATAAGAGTTACACATTTCCTAGATCACATACCTAGAGTCTCCAAAACCAAGGAGTTTTGAGGAGTTTTGAAATATTTAATTGAGATGAAATTTCCATACCTTGCACTAAGGCCAACCACTATGTTTGTTTTTTGTTTTTTGTTTTTTTTTAAATCTCAGACCCCATGCAAAAGCTTTCACAGTTTTTCCCTCAGGGTCCATGATGACCCCTCTTGCTCCTGCCACCCCAATGTTTAATTTGGTTTTAATATATGTAACAAACATTAAAATGACAAAGTCAAAGACATGGCATCTATACATGATACTATATAGTGTTTACCATAGTCTTAGGAGTATGTTTATGCTAATTTATGTTACAAGGTTTTTTATCCTACTCACAATTGTGGTTTGAAACCTTAACTATGGAAAGATATTGATACTAAGAAATTTATTGTCTATGATACCCGAACAAAGTGCATGGAATATTTCATAATGGATTTATTAACCATTCAAATGAATAAACATAAGAAATAAATAAATCATAACCAATGTGCTCAAGGATTTTAAGCTTTTAATACAAATGTTCAAATCTCTTCCTATGTTAAAGTATGTATTTTTTCCAAATAAATGTAAAATTGATGTTTATAACTTTATAACATCAATCAAAATCATTCGGACATTCACAAAAAAATTAGACAGAATTACCTGAAGCCTTTTCTGACTCAATTAGTATATATTCTTAAATTGCCATCTTCTATTTTTTTTTCCTTCAAAATAAATTTATTGTAATGAATAGAGTGAAATAATTCTTATTTTTCTAATTTTTTTTAAGAATGTACTAATCTTATAACAAATAAACTTTTTTTTAACTATAAATTTCTTAAGAATCCAATACATTTTTAAATATAAGATCAACAAGATCTTTATGGTTTTGCTCATTTCTAAAATCCAAATCAAAGGATTTATAAGATAGATTGAAATTCTAACTTCTTACATAATCAAATAATATTTTATTAAAAAATAAAAAAATGTATTTTATTATATAATAATTTATTAAAAAATTAAACAACTTATTTTTTTTATATATATTTAATTTATATTAAATTACCATTTTATTATATATATATATATTAATGAAAAATTCAAATTAATATGTAAACATATATTTCAAAATACAACATATTTAATAATAAATTTGTTTTTCTATGTTAGCTTTGATAAATTTATTATTTTATCTTTTTAGCCGCATATATTTCAAAATACAACATATTTAATAATTTTGTTTTTTATATTAACTTTGATAAAAAAATTATTTTATTTTTTAGCCGAAAGTAGAAAACATCACAAATTCTTTTTTTTTTTCAGAAGGAAAAAAACCTGTCCTTGTTATTCAATAAGAGAATCAAAGGGCATCTGATATGCCTTCCCTATCATAGGGTTACAATCATCAAGATCATGAAAGTGGTCTGTTACAGCTGGTTTCCAAGAACCAGCCTCATACACTCTAGAGCTGGAAATGGGGACGGGTCACAAAACTCAACAACAGAAGTCTAATAACCAAGGCATCAAGAAGAGCATACAGTTGTAGCCTGTCCCTATCAGCCATACAAATCAAGGACACAGAAGTCCAGAGCTACTATCAAAAGTGCCCGCTCCATATACATCAAAACATAAAGGGGTGCATAAAAAAAGAGGAGAACAAGCTCCTGCACTGAGCTCAAAAGAGATGGAAAGTATCAGATGAGGCCAAAAGGCCATCAAGAAATTCAGAATAATCACCACATCCAGGAGCCAAAGACATGGCAGATTTTGATAGTTTGTCTGCAAGTTGATTCTGTTTACGATATGTATGGCTGAAAGACAAGTGAAGAAAACAAGAGATGAGTCTTCTTGTATCCATACACCAATGACTAAGATCTGGCAGGTTCAAAGCAACATTGCCTTTTGCCCAATTTATGATGACAGCTGAATCACCAAAAATGTTTAGACATGGAATCCCCATCATGTTTGCCACTGACAGCAATGCCCATAGTGCTATCAGTTCAGCTTTTGTATTTGTGCTAGAACCCACCCCCATTGCAAACTCAAAAGAGTGATACTCACTCAGGACCAAGCAAAAACCGACTCCTCCCTTATAATTTGTAGCTGCCCCATCAAAGAAGCCATAGGGAAAGACTAAAGAGGGGCCCGTTCCATAGGCCCTGGGATTTTTGATCTTCATACTAGTAACCGGATACATCTGGGAGTAATGTTCAATCTGATGGAGTATTGCCAAAGTCGATGGCTTTTTTCCTTCAAAGAAGCAGAGATTTCATGCTTTCCAAATAACCCAAATGGCGAAAAAGGGAAGGTAACAACACTCAGAATGTCTAGAATACCTTTCTATCCAGGTATCCAAAAAGGAGTTGAGATTATCGCTCTTGAAAAGAGGTTGTAATGATACTGTTCACTTAAGCATTCAAATACAATCTTCTAGACAGAACAGGAAGAAAATAGATGTTGTACACTGTCCTCACCCAAACCACAAAGTGCACAGTTGCCAGGCCCATTCCATCTTCTTTTCTGGAGATTTTCCCAAGTGAGTATTTTGTTTGGCAATGCCATCCATATGAAACAACGAATTTTTATGGGAATAATGCAAGACCAGAGGAAAGCATAAATTTTAAGTGATACTGTTCACTTAAGCATTCAAATACAATCTTCTAGACAGAATAGGAAGAAAATAGATGTTGTACACTGTCCTCACCCAAACCACAAAGAGCACAGTTTCCAGGCTTGATCCATCCTCTTTTCTGGAGATTTTCCCATGTGAGTATTTTGTTTGCCAATGCCATCCATATGAAAAAACGAATTTTCATGGGAATAATGTAAGAACAGAGGAAAGCATGAATTTTGCTACAGGTCGGAGGGGATGAAGAGAGAACAATTAAGTCATATACCATCTCCGTCGTAACATTACCATCATATTTATTATGGTCCCATACTAAGGAATCGGCACGTGAATTGAGTCGGATCCTGCCATGTTCCAAGCATCTAGTTTAATTTTCCCATGCATATTTCCAATCCCCTGAAATATTCAAATCTTCCGCTGTATACCAGTAATTATGCTAACCAGGGAGGATGTTTTGTGCATGGATGAGAGCAGTAATACCAAGATCCTCAAGATACTCTCTGAGACCCAGGGGTAGCTCTGATAGGGAATGAGTACCAATAATTGGGTCAATACCCACGAGTATGTTCTATCCATTACCAACATGCCAAGCCAAGCACTTTCCTAGCCACGAAAGTGTGTGCATGAAACCAGTCCAGATCACAAAAGTTCCACGAACTGTGAAATTTTTCCCTCTAAGCCATGGCACAACAGATTGGTTCTTCAAATATTTGCTGATTAAAACCTGATTCCACAGACTATTACCTTGAATAACCATCCAATTTTTTTCAATCTCAAGGCCGTGCTGAACCAATGGAGGTTTTTAATACCCCAGCTTCCTTTCTCTTTTGGCCATGAAATGTGCATCCAATTCATCAGATGGTACTTGTGATTTACCCTTGAGGAGTTCCATAGAAAAGCAAAGGTTAACCTTCTGAGTTTATCCAAGCCTGAGGCAGGAATAGGAGCAAGGGATAGCCAGTAGACCGGAAGGCTAGATAACACAACTTGTACAAGAACTAGTTTGCCACCGAGGCTGAGATATTTATGGGACCAATGTGATATCCTTTTTTCATATTTCTGAATTAGCCAAAGCCAATCATTGATCTTGTACCCCAATGGTTTAAGGAAATAACCAAGATACTTAAAACCTGTAGAAATAGTATCCATTTTGTAAGGAAGAACCCTAGCAATACTAAGAAGGGTATCTTTATCCACATTATTAAAGAGAAAGCCTGACTTTTCCAAACTGATGCTCATCCCAGAAACTTTGCAGAAAAAACTTAAAATGACATCAAAATCCATCCATTCATGCAAGGTACCAGTTCCTAGAAGAATAACATTGTTATAGCGGATTTCACCCCACTAGGTGAATCACACTTTGTATGGCCTTCCCCTGTCCCGCTGCAGACTCTTTAGACCCAATGGACCACATTTTATCCTTTGATGTATCA
>LPNX010600292.1:165797-189255 GCA_001517045.1 Pseudotsuga menziesii
ATTTCTATCGGGAGAGCTCATTGGATGCATAATTAAATTCTGCATCCAATGAGTACCCACTTGACATACTTTTGACGGACCCCACTACCCCAAAAACAAAAAATACCCAAAAAAACGTGATGATGCATACTTTTGACAAAGCCCGCTACCCCAAAAACAAGAAATACCTGAAAAAACGTCAAGCTCTCCCGATCGAAATTTGAGTAAAGACACGGGGAGATATGTCAAAAATAAAAACAAAAAAGTAGTTTTCTTCTTTTCTTCCTCCAAAATTAATAAATATTATTTTATTATTTTAACTATTATTTTATTAATTCTTTTAAGGAGGCCCATTTTGCGTTGAAATTTCCTCTAATGCAAGGATGAGACATGCCACTGGAGATTTGAACTTATGATTAATGATTTCTAACCGATATTTCCTTAATCAAGGATGCATTAAGTCGTTGTGTGATCTGTTAGGTTTTCCAAACCTGAGTTTGTATTTGGTAATGATATTGTTTTTAGTGAGAAGAATTGCCTTATAGTTATTATAGCTAAATGTAATTTAGAAAGTAAAAGCTTCAAGACAGAGAATAGGGTCTGTGAAGATATTGTTCCAGTTGAGGATTGAAGTCGGAATGTAGCTAATAGAGGTCAATCCTCCCGAAGGTAGCTAATAAAGGTAGGTTCGGAGAACTATAAGTCCAATGTTGGTGCTCTTGGAACCCCCACATTATTTATGTCAAGCTATCTTTGATAATATAGTCTGATGTTATTGTTGGAAATTTTAGCCAAATTAGTTTTCAAATATGTTGTGTTTTTCTAACTACAAATTGATGGCATTGTAGGATTATCTAGTGATACTGTTTGTCCCTTTCCAATAGTATAGTCACCAATATATGTGTTTGCTCGCCCTTTTCTTCTGTTGAGTGTGCTACAGTTTGTCGCTTTTCTTTAGGATTGAATCCCTTGCTTCAATAGTAAAGATATGCTCTTGATCTATCATAACTTCTCCTTTCTGTATTCATTGAAACCTAGGCAAACCTCTTGATCGAACTCTGCAAGAAACTCTGAATTTGAATATTCTTGATTGGTTTCAAGTCTACAAAAATTTGCACCAGAATACCAACAATTCGTCGTGAGAGATCCTAAAATTTTTAATAAAACTTTAACAAAATTCTAATTAAAGAAACAATAACATGCTGAAAAACTAATTTAGTCAAACAATCCCAAATTCTTAATTTGGTGAAATCTTTCATAGGAAAGCATGATGTCCACAAGCACTGGCTATAGAATTTTTGCCTTTTTTGTATGAAAAAAGAGGAACTGGCTGTAGAATTTCTACAACTCCATAATCCATCAAATTGTTCAATCAAACCAACGTGAATCTTTCATGAAACTTGCGTTCCTCTATACATAGTTATATCATGGAAAGTTGGATAGATTTTATTTGACAGGTCTACCAACGATTTTGGGACTGTGATAAGAAGGATGAGAAAAGAAATCTCCAGATGAAAATATTTCTACCAAATTCGAAGGCAAAGAAATTTTCCAGGTCCATTTGATAAAATCGTTTTTAGGTCTTAGAGCACAATCATTGGTGGGAAGATGTAATGAATGGTTGGATAAATGGCCAACAATGTTATCCAGAGCTCGGAAAGCCCAATTTAAAAGTGGAGGGCGGTCAAATAGGTAGAAATCACTGAGAAGAAACTCGCCCGGATTTTCAAGCGCTTCCTTCAGTGGCTTAAAATTTAAGAGCCTGGGTTTCTTTACCTGAGTGACTATGCCACCCATATGATAGCGTCCAAAGTTAGTGGTGTCTTCCTGGAGGTGGAAAGAATATGGTTTGACATTCATAACTTTTCTTGGCTTACCATCATTGAGCTCAGTCATACCTTCTTTAAGTTCAGAGAAAACAACAAAATCCCCATCCTTGAATTGGAGCCTCTCATCATCATCCACACAGGACATAAGAGCAAGATTGTCGTTGGTAATAGAAGCAATGATGCCTATCTTTGCCTCCTCACCATTCACATCAAACACACTAAACCTCAGTCCAAAGTCACAAAACACACTACCAAACACTCCCCGAATATCATCCTTGATAAAAGCAATTGGCGGTTGATGATTATGGCAAAAATCATTGTATTCAATAGTTTTTTCAACAATTATGTTTGTGAACACCACAACCTGAAAATAAAATTCATTACTACTTGGAGGCTCCATCATTCAATTTCAGACTAATTCACATAATGGGAACTTACCTGGAAACAAGAGATGTGTTTTTGTAAAACTCCAAATCCATGACAGTCTATGAAACCCCACTACGTGGTACCATTAATTGTTGTTGGAATGAACCGCAGTGGAGCAAGATTCAACCATTGTCAATTTCTAACAGAAATGAGAAGGATGGTCGACACAAATTGCAAGGGAGGGGATGTGTCAGGCACAAACATGGTACATGATAAATGGTAACTACTGTTGCAACCAGCGAAACGAGTTCCCTTCTACAGCTTGGAGGCATTAACTCAATTTTTTAAGCAATTCATCTTAACTTGAATTTGAAGCACCCAGAAGAGTATAGTTTGTATTATCCTTTGAATACCTGAGTTCAAATTCTTGAATGCATATGATTGTAAATATGACAGTATCTCTAAAAGAAAACTCAAATCTTAAGAGTTTATAGATATTTTTCTTTTTATTTCCACACTTTACGAATATTGAAAAAATTACCAATGATTGGGATTTCCTACATCCTCTTCCTCTGCTATACATACAAGGCGTTGAGAGTGATGTATATAATTTTCACTAAATTATACAAGCCATCTCCTAGAATGAGGGAGTGCACACAAAAACTTGTCACAGAGCATTTTCGAGTAACGAAAACAAAGTGGGTAATTAATCACAGGACAAATATACACTTCAATGCCATACATGTATGGATATACCTTGTAACCATTTAGACTCTTCATGCTTCTTTTAGGAATGTTTTCTGGGAACCAGTTTCCTTTCTGATTGTTAATCAAAGGCCACATGACACCCCACTAAGCCACTGCTCCAATAAGAAGTGATATATTGACAATGCTTGGGAATATCATCCCTTCTCCCATGTATGTTGTACTAAAATCGAAGTAAAAACTGTGATGGGTAATGGATATCAGTTAATTCTACCCTAGCTTTTACTTCGATGGGAAATTGCCCCCAGGGAAATAGTTTAATGGTATATATAAGGGATATCCATGATAACCCATCGGCCTTCGATTACATGCCACGACCCCTCCACCGATGATATTTTGCAAAAGGAGAATCATTTCCTTGACCCCTTTCCTTTTTTCAATCTTTTACGATTCGAATGCAAATGCTCTGTTGTTTTCTTGGATTCCACAATAAACTGCAAAAAACCCCAATATCTTGAAGTTGACGGCCATGGTGAGGAACTGAGAAAATGAAAGAGAAATTAATATCAAACGGCCATGTTATATGTACTGGTGTTTTGTGTTTCTTTTTCCAGCCATTATAGTTGCAGTGGATGATACAATAACTCTAGGGTATGATCTTTCAGGAAACCGAACAATTACCTCCAAGAACTGCAAATTTGAGTTGGGGTTTTTAAAATTGATTGACGCAAATAAATGGTATGTGGGAATATGGTATGCTGGAATCCCACTAAAATCCCATGTCTGGGTTGCCAATGGAAAAACTGGGTTCGTCGCTTCTGTGGCTCTAAAATTCAAGGAAGACGGTCGACTGGCTGGTTGTGGTGTATGCGGACAACGCCTTTACGTGTCAAGTTTTTATTTGATCAATGGGCGGCCAAAGAAGTCCTTTACGTGTCACATTTTTATTTGATCAAGGTACAAGGTTTTTCAATTAAATTAATACGCATGTGGGTTAGAGACACGTGGCATGTTTTTATTAGAGGAAGGGACGACCACCCTCCAACCAATCAGGTCCATTGTTTTACAAAATGGACCTCAGAGAAAAACGCCTTACGACGTAAATATCATACATTTAGAAGCAAGGTATAATTAAAAACATATACATTTTGCAATTTTTTATTTGAAATAAGACATTTTTATGGACAAAACAATACATTTTTATTGACAAAATTGTAAAAATTTAGAGAAAATAAATACATTTAAACCCATATTTAATGGATTTTTAGAGATTTTTTTGTATAAATGATACCATGTGATATTGTTTTCCAGAAAGTGATCATTCACATAAATTCAAGAAAAACTATACCATATATATGTAAATAACATATTAAAAACATTATATATAGAAAATTTATTTCTAAAATAAAGTGTGAAAATCAAAACATTACCAATATATCTTATCAAAAGGTTGTCAAAGTTAACATTTTCTTCAAGACATGAAACTAACCAACAATATCATGGAGGCCAAATTCTTCATCGAAATTGGATTTTTCTGAGCTTGGAATTCTTCATGGACATCAATGTCCTCTTGCATTAGGTCTTCTATGTCTTCAAGATGCCCAAAGTGATCCTCTACAAGCATCCCTCCTAATAGGGGTTGAATCTCTTTTAACATCTTCCGCACAAGTGTTTAATTAAAATGAAAAAAATTACACTAAAAATAATTGCATCGTTATTCCATTAAATTGAATTGGTCAATATAAATGAATGCAAATAACCAATTCAACTTATTCAATGCATTTATTCAAGTTTTTTAATGATCTCTATTCATGTCGAATTATTTTTACTAAATGAATGCAAATGACCTAATGAACTTATTCAATGAGTTTATTTTTGTGAGTAGACATTATGGCTTCTTGCTAATGATGCCATGTTCATTATTGTCACAAAATATAGTAAATAAAGCAAAGCCATGGATTTTATTACAATTGCATTTATTCAACTTATTTCATGATCTCTATTCATGTCGAATTATATTTACCCAATGAATGCAAATGGCCAATTCAACTTATTGGCAATGCGTTTTATTTTTGTGAATAAACATCAACTCATTTTGTTGCAAACATTGTTTGATGGCCCCCTTGTTCATGGAAATGGAAAGAAATTCTCCATGCACTTTAAAGCGGTTGTTTCTCCTATTCTCTTTATGGCACATTTAAACCCCATGGAGAGATGTGGACACCTGCTTTAGGGGCTATGTCTAGGAAAAGGAGTTATAGATAGAACCGAGAAATCTAGAAACAAGTAAATGTCTTTCTTAAGTATCGGATTCAAATTTCAATTCCTTGGATCTGGATAATTCAGCTGATGATCCAGCCATAGATCCATCTATTAAATGTGTGCCTAGCCTCTTCCCTAAATCCCATTTGTCCCAGACAAATGTAAATACCCAAAATCAGTGTATGGGAGATTGGCGCCTAGGGAACTTACCTCATAATTATAGATTACTTAGCTTACACGGAAGTGTTATGTGGCATACATGACCTATTATTTTCTAATTTATTAGGAGGCCCATTTTGGCACCTAATTCATATAATTCCCCGTACTCAACATGCGAGCCTGGCTTGGAATTGCATTTCATCTTTATCCTTCAAACTAATTTTTTTTTACGTTTTGAGTTTTTATTTCCCCAGTCATTTAACATTTCATTAAAATAGTTACTCTTCAACCATGATGACATAATTCTTTCATTAATAATTTTTTATTAAAAAGTTTAAGTAATTAAGAAATTATTTTTTATTATATACTTCACAAAACTGTAACAAAATTACTTACAAAAAATAACACAAACCAATAATTGACACCCACCAACATTATGCAATATATACCCACCAACATCCATATTATTTGCAATTAAAATTTTGGTTTGAGAACCGGTTTCAAAGTTCAGACTCACAAAAAATTAACAAAAAAAAATAATTACAGCTTATAGAGATCATTAAATGTCAAAAATATGTTTTGGAAGATTGTTTGCCCATTTGGTCTGACGTTCTCCCAAAATATTTAGAAGTAGTTGACAGGAAAAATGCCTCACGACGGGGAAACCGTCCTCAAATTCCAACACTTTGCAAGCAATAGTAACAATGGTGAAAGATACATGGTCTAGACAAGAGGTATGAGAAGGGCTTACATAGTTAATTAAGATGTTGACAAAAACCCCACTAAATATGCCATGTACACACCCACCTCCAACATCGACTTATTGTCCAATTGTGCAGGTGTAAGAGATGGCATTAGTTGTGAAGGACTTCCGCATAGAGACAACCATGGTTGGAAGCAGCAACATCACACAAGCAAAGTACAAAAGTACTCCCAGCTATTGTTCCTCCACTTCCTTTTTTGACCATTGTCCCCCATGTTACATAGGATATGCCTCTGAAAGATATTGTGATATTTCGGTTAAACCTGGGGTTACTGCATCTTTCAGCTACCAGTTATTGAAACTAGCCTCATTCACTATTTTCGTCTAACTAAATCCCCTTTTGTAAGTGTACAATATTTTCTCATCGGGGTGCTTAAAGTTCTTTTATTCTTAATGAAACATGCCCTCTTCATTTCCGGGATTCATTGCTGATAACTGATAATCGTTGGTAATTAATGGACTGCGATACTCAGCTACTCAGTTGGGTTTTGTTACTCCACCGTGGCTGCTAAGGGTGATATGATGAGACTAAAATCACATATAGCATTATATACCATAGACTTCGAACACCATACTAAACAACCAATTAGCTGGGGACTAGATGAAGAGAGAATGGACCAGAGATTAGATACAGGCACGAGAATCAGGAATTTCCCCTCCACACCGACCACCAGCCCTAGACTTCGTCTTGACTGGTGTAGGAAATATTTTGACAAACTAAAGCAACTCTCACTCTCACTCGAAGGATACATGGCATATCATCGTGCAATAGGGGCTGAGCTCAATGCAAGACATCATTGGATTTGGTATACATGGCAGATCATCGTGCAATAGGGGTCTAGCTCAATGCAAGGCATCATTGGAACTATTATTAACGTATAAGGTTCTACTATGACGCAAATCATTGGAATTACATTAGAATGAAGCCGGGAAGGGAAGAGGGAGTGGAGCTCCGCTCCCTCTTCCCTTTCTCGCTTCAGTCCAATGTAAACAGAGTTCCATATTATCTTCATTTGAACCACCCCAATAAACTATCATCCACCACATTTACTTGCATCTCGTTCTTGGACCTTCAGAATTCGTCTAGGATTTGGCTAATTTTCACTTCATATTTGTCATGAGGACTTTATCTTAGGCAGGTACAGGGAGCAAGGGACATTTAGCAACAGAATAAAAAGCAATAAAAACATTTATAAAGAGCCAATCTTTCGAGATAATACAAACTTGTGAATGGATAGGATAATGATTGGTTCGATTCAATGAGCTTTTGATCTTGGAGAGTGAAAGGGGTAAGGCGAGTCACAAAACGTACCTCTCCCTCCTCTTAATACTTCTTTGGTTTTGGGGTCGGTCGAGGGACGCTATAGTTATCGACAAAGATATAAATTTGCACAAGTAAACTCCTCGGTATTGAAATAAAAAGTTTGTGTTAAGATATTTAGATGCCAAAGCTTTCACATGACACAATGCCTTCCTTTGCCTTTGTGTGCCTTCTTCTATTATCTTCATTTGAACCACCCACATTCTTGTTAAAGAGGGGTGTTTCTACTTGACTTTTGATGAAGCATGACAATTAAGTAGGGATTGAATTTTAAGAGCTCAACGAGAAATCAATTAAATATAAGATAAAAAAGCTACAACACCCAATGTCCTACCTAGTGATGGTCCTGTTAATACCAGTTCCCATGTCTTTAGGTGGAGATATCATTATCGTTGATAGAAAAATTGTTTATTACAGTCGTTCTCTATCCATAGAAATTCCTAACCCAGCCAATTGTTTGACTATCACTAAAGCTTATAGAAGAGTTGATGGTTTGTGATACCTACTTGGTGACCACGTAGACATGCTTCATTTGCTTACCATCATTCATGAAAAAGATAAGGTTATTGGTCTCGATTTACATTTTATGGGCCACACATCTGTTGCTTCAACAATCTCTTATCTAGATGATGGATTTGTGTACGTTGGATTTTGATATGGAGATTCATAGCTTATTAAACTACTTCGTCAGTCTCATCGTAGAGCTTCAAATGTGGAAGTTTTGGAAACATTTGTAAACCTCGGTCCCATCGTGGATTTTTGTGTTTTTGATATTGATAAGAGACCCAGTGGTGAGAAACAAGTTGTACCTTGTTCCAAAGGATTCAAGGATAGTTCCCATCGGATACTTAGAAACATCATTGAATTCAATGAGAAGGCATCTGCAATGTTTTCATGCATTAGCGGATTATGGTGCTTAGGATATTCAACCCTCGACATTTTTTTTATGGTTTTTTGGTCATGAGCTTCGTTAGTGAGACACGTATAAGGTTTTCTGCTGGATTTTTCTTATATATCTTTAAGACCGAGTTCATGTGTCCAATCAGAGTTATCAATTCTCTGCAGTAGTTTTACCCAGCCCGCTAATTGTCTTGGACATTAATTAACTTGATTCATTATTATAGGCTTGAGTTTTGTGATAGATATTATTAAAAATACGAAGTTTAACAATGTTATTTTTATCAATAAAGAAAAATGGTTAGATAGATCCCGGTAAGGGAGTAATGTCAGCAACCGCATTTGGCATATAATAAAAAATAATGGATATTTGTTAAAATGAATCTACCAAGATATTCGAGATATGTTGCCGACTCCTAAAAATAATCACTTGAAGACAATTTTTTCTTATGATGAGATCGATTTGATAGTAAATCATAAATGGTTAAATTTTGATTTTGCCACATTTTATATAATTATTTCCTTATGTTGGAATATATAGTCAAGGAATGGATTTTATGTTTTATAAATATTGGAGGATTTCATTTTTATAAAAATGTATATAGTTTATATACCTTTCTTGGGATAATGCACTTATATAAAATGGTGGTGTTGTATCATATCTTAGCTTGGAAGAATTATATCAAATATATTAGGTTATGATTATTGTTAGTATATTAAGTCACACAATGAATTGAATAATAATTTCATTCACGCAATTATATAATGGATAGAGTATCCTAATAAATTTTTCTTTATTTACATGAATATGAGGTCATTAAATAATGTATTAGTATATCAAGGCATTGTGATTTGTATAATGAGTGGATTCATGACAATACATTATGTCATTACATTATGACATTACATTATGACATTACATTACATCATGACATTATATTATGTCATTTTTTTAATATTATGTTGTTGAGGGATTTAGGGGGTTAGGGGGTGGTGTTTTAAGTTTTGTAAATGTAGTGTTGTTGGGGGTTTAGGGGGTTAGGGGAGCGGGGTGTTTAAATTTGTTTTTAATGCAATGTAATGGGGGGGTCAGGGTGTTAGGGTTTTATTTTATTATTATATCTAGTTGTTCATTTGTAGAAAATATAGATTCTGATGGATGGGGTGTCAGAATCCATGGATGAGTTTGAATAATGTCACATGAAACATTTTAGATGTTTTTTATTAGTATGATGTTTGTAATTGAAACTCTAAAGGAGTTTTTGATAATTTATATGAACAATTTGTTATTGTAGAGTCTAATATATGATTTCATTATGAATCACAACATAATTTGTTTGATTTTAAATGGTTAGAGTGGTGAAATTATTTATCAAATATTTGTTTTTGTTTAATATGCAATTTTCAAAAAAGTTGTAATTTATCTCTTGAAGATTTTTTTTTTTTTCCAATTTAGGGGTTGATTTCAAATTTTTTGTAAACAATAGTATGGCATGTTTAGGCTATGGCTCTATTTTTTACCCCCAAAAAAAAACGTGTGTTAGCTCTCTAGGAAACTCCTCTAGGTTGCAGCTCGAGGATGCCTGGAAACTTCAATGTTTTAATGGTTTTCTAAATGGATCAAGTCAGATGACCTAAAGGACCTCACACACTCAAGACATGCATAAAACTCAATCAAAAGATAAGGCTTCTAACCACCAATGTTCAGAGGGTTGATAATCAGGTGAATAAATGGAGAACTTACTATGTTGGCAGATTCATATATAAAACAATCACATATGAATGGCTAATCATAACAAGGAAAAATACTTGCAATTCAATTCATCAACACATAGATAGGATGACAGCTATCTGGTATTAGACAAAAAAGAATAAACTTGAATCAGACATCCAAGCACAAGTATAGAACAAAAAAGAGATGGAACCTGAACATATAATGGCAAAAGAGCTTATATTAAATGATGAATAACATGAGAAGCTTGATAACAATAAGGGTCTAAAATTCTCCGAAGTCGAACCTTTTCTTCAACATTAGTCGTAGGATTTATAGCCTTTACAAATTTATTTCAGATCCTGAAAAGTTGGATTGAATTTACTAAAAAAAGATAACATAACTGTTTTTGCAAAATTAGGTCAAAAACCCTAACTTAAGTGCTAATCTATCTAACTCTAATTCTTGTTCACTTCTTGAACTCTTTAATAACTGCAGTGATCAATGAAGTAAAACTAGGCCCTGTTATTTGACAGATAAGTCATGGTTTGTCAAAAGTAGACATGGTTTGTGACCCTTTTCACCTTGTTGGCACCTTCAAAACTGGAACATAACCAATCTACTGGTGCATTTAATTAATATTCAACTTCATAACTCATCCCTGAGGTGTTTGGATCAATCAAAATTGGTTTTGCGTGGAAGCATGTCTTCCTGCACTGTTCTGTGCTTTCGGTGGTTAAGGAAACAAAATCATGGGTCTGTAAGATGCCGAAAGCTCTGCTTTTGATGGCTAATGAACAACTGCTGCGTTCACCTAAGCCACCGAAAGCTCTGTTTCTGCAAAAGTTTAATTAGTAATTTAGTCACCCTTTTATAGCTTTACTTCTGTCCTTCTGGTATTTCTTAAACCTGTATAGGGTTTGGAATAGCAGCAGCATCATGGGCTACCTCTAGATCTTGAAGGCTTATTGCTGCCTATGCTAGGGTTTCCAGCGCAAGGTGAGATTGAGAGCTAGGGTTTGAGTTTTTCTTCTGCAACCTTGATAGTCTGATCATCCTGTAGAGCCTGGAGTTGTCCTTCATTGATCTCAGATTCCTTTTTTGCTGTAGGATATACATCCCTCTCATTTGTAGAATAGAATTATGCAATTCAGTGTTTTTCTTGGTTAATCTTGCATTATTTATTTTGATATCTCTATCTAAGACCTCTAGTTCATATATTTGCCCTGATAGCTAGTTGATTCTCTGGGACCTAGGTTTACTAGAGGAATCATCTACCACTGGTTCACCCTAGTCCTCCTTTGGTGTGGGTGATGGAAACTCCTTTTGCCCTACTTGAAACTGTTCTGCTAGGTTAGCTTCCTGTTCTTCTTGATCTTCAGAGTCTGAGTAAGGTAGGCTTGAGTATGTTTCTGTCTGGTGCTGAAACTTCTTCTACATCTACAGAAAATCTTCATGGACTGATAGATGAGGTCGAAAATGCCACCTGGAGGATTGACAAGTCATCTTTTACCCCAAAAATTTGGCCAAACTGCTGAAAACTGGGGCTCAGAGATGTATTTGGTTATCCAAATCTGTGACACCTGTGTATAAACTGAAAGAGGATTTTTTATATTGGTTTATTTTTAGCAAAAACCTCTCTCATGTTTTTGAAATTCGTTTTCATTTTCTTGAGATATGTATTTCAAAAACATGTTTCAAATAGGGAAATTCTAAGATCCGAAAATTAGGGCTCAGAGATGGATTCGATTCTCCCAATTTACAACACCTATAGGAAAACTGAGAGAGGTTATTGTTTTATGACATATTAGGAACAAAAAAATCCAATATTGTTGCAAAATGATTCTCCAGTCGCTTAGAATAACCTTTTTAAAATGATTCCTTTTCACAGTAAAACGCCAATTTCAGTGGCTTGGAGTGCCTTGAAATTTCTGTCTTAGGTATCGAAAGTTCGCTTTTGGTGGTTTAGAGAACGTTTTGAAACAATTATTAGCCATGAAAACTTGTGTTTTGAGTTTTTTGAGCAGGTCCTCCTCCTCTCTTCATCCTCTTGAATGTTCTTCTGCGCCTGCAAAATTGAAATTCAAACCCTAGGGAAGGATACTACAATGCTAGATCCAGAGAGGGCTTGGCTCAGTGAGAATGCATGCAGGAAATGTGGAATGAATTGAGGAGAGGGTGATGATTTTGAGGGGACTAATCAGTGATTGGTATTTGAGCAGGGGGATAGTAAGTTTTAGTGAGACCTGTGAGATGGTCAGTGCAGTGGTCAATTTAACTGGAACTTAACGCTTTGTGGTGGTTCTACTGCAGTCATGGGACAGGTGGACGGTAGCTAGGGTTTGGGTCTTTTATCACTCACTTCGGTTTAATAACGACCTCTTCTTTACCAATTCATGATTTTTTGCAGTCGCAGTCTTTTCGACGGTTAAGTGCTCTATAGTGGCACTCCTCATGATGATGGTGGTTGATTTTGATGGATGTACTAACCATTTTCTTCTTTTGGCGCTTTCAGAGGTTAAGGTAATCTTGGATCTAATTTGTAAGCTACCGAAAGCTGGGCTTTTTGGTGGCTAATGAACGATTGAGAAGTTAGCCTAATCCACCAAAAGCTTTTCTCCAAAATTATATTTAAAAAACGTAGTTAATGAGCTTTCGGTGGTTAATGTATTCCAGGACCAAACTGTCAAGCTATCGAAAGCTAGGATTTTTGGTGGTTAATGAAATGTTGAAAAGTTTGCCTAAGCCACCAAAAACTAAACTTTGATTTTTATGGAAAAACAGAGAAAAAGGTGTTCCAACTTTGTTAAATATAAAAATATTTCATAATGTGCCTTGAAATATTCTTCACTATGCAAAAAATAAATTTTCCAAATTTGACTTATTGAAGACTAATTTATTTGGGAGATAACATTTGGCTCCTATTCGGGGATGGGAACCTTCCTGTGAGGTCCCAAGAACCCCAAACCAAATTCCTTTCCTGAAAAACAAAGATTAAAGCTATCTTCTAGTGTTCCATTGGGCAAGGAGTCATTTGTCTTTTATAATTGATTCCCTGTAATCTGCCTGCAGCTTGCTTTGATTATTCATGAAAACAACTAAAAATGACCTAGCTGCTCATATTAAGAGCTTATTTTCCTATCTACTCCTACTCTAACCATGTATCATTTCTTAATCGAGTAAATTCATGCTTCCAATGAAGCCATGTCATAAACTGATTTACTGAACTTGTTCTTGATCTTGACCCAAAAAATAATGGAATGCATAGCCAACAAAAAAGTGGTTTGAACTGATGATAAAACCATATTTCATTTGACAAGAATATTTTGATATCTATGCTACTCATAAGTTTTAGATAGTCAGCAACAGGGTCATAAAAGCCAATAGGAAATACCTTTTTATGCTGCTGATATTTTTCTTCACTGATGTCACTATTGAATCTGGACTGCCTAACCTTTGTTGGATCAAAATGCAAGCTCAACAGCTGATCTGAATCTTTCTGCTCCCCTTCACCATATTTACATAATCTGAATTCATCATGATGATATGCTGGCTTATCATAGCTAACAATTTCCTCTTCCTCAATAATATCTTTGCATGATATATCAAAACTAAAAATATCTTTATTGGACCTTTGAGCAACAGATTTGTAACAAGCATCTATCACAACATGCACACATTTTTTATCCTCTCTCTGCTGAAAAGAAGAACTAGATGAAATTTGAGTAAACAATGGGTCTTCACAAATTTTAACATCTTCTTCCTCATCACTGTATTGGTTGAATATAGGAGTATCAACAACAAAATTTTGAAACAGACCTGGAAAAATATTACCTAGTTCCTTGTCATAATTTGAAGCAACATATTCATAAGGAGAAGGAAGATCTTCCTGATGTTCTAGCTGGAGATTAGATAGTCCCTGAAAATCTTGTTCCTCATGCTTACTACAGGATCCCTTGATCTGCAAATCTGGAAACTGTGAGCTAGCCTTACTAAGTTCAATGGTCATTTGACCAGGAAAAAGCTGATCATTTCCATGTATAGTTAAAGAAATCAATTCCTCAGATTCACAACAGTTAGATTTAATGATGGTAGGAAAACATTCAACTCCTTTATAATTCATTTCTAGTTCATGTTGATGGAAAAGTGCATCATCTTGAATATTCTTGAAGGGATGCTACATATTGTGAGGGAGAGATCCGTCTCTATTTACATCTTCATCCTTATGATGTAATTCATATTCATCACAACAATTACCAAATACAAGCTCATCTGAAAAATACCTTTTGCAGTGCTCATTGAAAATCCTTCAATGATGAAATGCTGGAAGGAGGTAAAGAAAAATACCACTGACATGCATCACCATACAATGAATACATGAACATCTTCATGCTGCTGATATAATATATGCATGCATTCGTGAAACTTGAGGAGGTGTTCTGTAGGATTGTCTTCTTTCTCCTCTTTGAAGATAGGTAGAAAATATCCCCATTCGGACATATCAGGTACTAGATGTGGGAAACCAAGAACTGAAGAGAAGTCAAGAGGTGTAAACCTTCGAGCAAAAAGAGCAGCAAATGCTTTTGACATTTGAATATTGTGGAGTCGCCACCGAATTCATCCTTCATGGAGTCACCAGGGATGAGATCTTCGCAAGCAGTAGTGCTTGAAGATTCCTCAACCCTAAATTTTTTTGATTTACTTATAAACTTCTGAGAACTAGATGCTTCAGCAGAAGAAGCTTGAAATGGAGGTCTATTTGATTTAACATCAGAAATATCTCTTGAAATACCTGATGTAGCTCCCCTTGCATTTCTGGAGGTTTGCCTTAGCGAAGCCCTAGCTCTTCTTATAATCTCTTCTAGATCTGAAACAAGTGTTACTGGTGGCCCTTGAGGGTTTTCTCTGGTACTTGGTCTTCTTGAAGCCACCTTATTCCAATGGAGTCACCAGATAGATGATTACAACTAGAATAGTGTCCAAAATTTGTCTATCATCAAAGTAGGATCTATGTCATCTCCCAGGGAAGCTGAGCTTCAATATCCTCTCCTCGGTAACGGCGCCAATTTGTTAGCTCTCCAGGAAAATCCTCTAGGTTGCAGCTTGAGGATGCCCGGTAACTTCAATGTTTTAATGGTTTTCTAAATGGATCAAGTCAGATGACCTAAAGGACCTGTTGAGGCATGGAAATTCACAGGCAACAACAGCAAGGGATTCTCTCCAGTCAATGTTCCCAACTATCCCGTGACTGTTTGGTGTAGGGAATCTGTCCGGTTTGCGGTCCGGCTACCGTAGGTCAAGTAAGAAAAATAAAAGGTTTTACCGGTTACGGCCCGGTCCACCGTATATATTTTTGTATTTTTGACTTTAAGTGTGATATGCATGTGCCTACCTACGATGCAGATTGATAAAGAATGCAAGGAGTATTCACAATGTTATGCGCAGTTTCTTACCTCTCGTCTTAGACTCTCATGCATCTAAATCAGACACACAGCAAGAAATTAAAACTAACTACCTAATCTATCCCTAGGGAGCGAGCTTATTACTTATTCATGAGCAATGTATTTTGTGCATGCATTGTAAAAGAAATCACAGACAGCTGATACATCTTTCCAAAACAAGCAAACATTTAAAGATATTTAACAACCAGATAGCTAATTGATTATGAACAACATTCATCACTCATAGTGGAAATTTCCATAAAATAAACCAGGGATCATTCAGGCAAGAACTTAGGTTCAAAGAGTTAGAACAATCTCACAGTTAATGGAAAAAAGGTTGAAAATGAAATAGTTCCTCTTCAACAAATCCATAGCATAACATTTGAATATTCCACCAAGCTTTCTCCAACAGGAAAACTGTAATTTTCTATTGCAAAAGGAAATAGTTCTTCTTACAATATGTCTTCCAATCTTACTGGGAAAAAGTCCCCCTACTTGTCTAGATTCTCTATATTTATACAAAAGAGCAAAACTGTTGGGCTGCCCATGCAATGACTCTTGAGCTTCCCCAACTCTTCATCTCCCATAATTTCTTTCATTAAGTGTTTATGAAAATTACAATATATTACAACAAAATGAATAAGATGCTCATGAGGAGGGTCCCGCCTGACTATTTAAAAATTTCTTCCATGCTGAAGCCTCTGAAGCAATACTTTCAAATTCAGAAGGTTCCAAGAATCGAATATTTATTTCGAATTTAGCAACCTGGTTTCTGATGACTTCTATTCTGGCTGCGCTTAGGTGAAGTTGGTCTTCTAACAGCTGCACAATAACCGCGGAATGATATAATTCATTTCTCAGGGTCTGTTCATCTAAAGCTTTAATGTGCTGTATCCTTTTTTAATCTTCATGATATCTTCTTTGTAAAACTTCCAAAAACAAGCTGTGTTCTGGAAAAGTATCCATTCTTTGCTCAGCATCTACCTAACATCAATTATACATGATCAGAAGTCTTCTGCACAAGCCCCTTTTGTCTTCTTAACATCCTTCTTGAATTCCTTTGCTGTGTTGATGGCAAATTCCAGTAAATCGTAGTCTTGTCTTAGGGCTTGTTGATCTTTTGAAGGCAGATCGATAGGAGTTTCTTCATTCCCTTCTATTCTCACCATCCTTCCTGATAGGAATTCTAAGATGTCCTGCGATCTGTTAACAAAATACGAAGAGGTTTCCAAAATCTCTTCCAGTCAACTATCCACTTGCAAGACCTTGCACCTCTCTTCTTCTATGGCCACTTGTAGCTAGTGCATCTTGCTTCTCTATGCTAGGACGTGCTCCTTGAATGGCTGAAGGCTAACCTGCTGTTCCTTGGATTCTTCTAAAGCTACTGTCAACGAGGTAATCTGCTCTTTAAGTTCTGCCTTCTGCCCTTGAGATTGCCTCTCATCTGCTTCCAAGGTAGCCTTCTATAGCTTCAAATCCCCTATCCTGCTTAGCAATTGCTCCTTTTCTGCCCTCAACTCCTGATATTCTTGCTGCACCTTCTCCAGGCATTCTTGGGCGCTCTCCATAGATCTCTTCTCTATCTGAAGGGCCTGAAGCTTAGCTTTTGAAGACTTGATTTCCTTTTGTATGTCTTCAAACTTTCTCTTTAACCTATTATTTTCTTCTCTTTCCTTTCTCAGGGTATCTTTGAGCTGAGAAGAGGACTTCTTTGATTGCTCAAGATCTGTCATTATTTTATCTACATTGTCCTCGGAGGCATGGATCAATGCAACCCCCGCTCTGATAGTGAACCTGGGGTCTTTGTCTGTCCCGTATACAATAGTTGTATCATTTATCATTTTACCAAACCGCCCCCCAGTTTCAACCTTCCTCTCGGTCCTCTTTACTATCCTTTTCTTTTCTTTATCATAAAAGATAGTATTAAAATCTGGTACCTCCTCCCCTTTCTTCTGTTCAAATGGGATTAGCCTAAGGGTGGGAACCATAGCCTGTCCTAGTGTGCTGGCAGCAGTTGCTTCAGGATCTTGAATGTCAGGGTTCTCCAAGTCCTGAGCCTGACTGTCTGTTGCATCAGAAGCTGATTGCTTATGAACAACATTCATCACTCATAGTGGAAATTTCCATAAAATAAACCAGGGATCATTCAGACAAGAACTTAGGTTCAAAGAGTTAGAATGATCTCACAGTTAATGGACAAAAGGTTGAAAATGAAATAGTTCCTCTTCAACAAATCCATAGCATAACATTTGAATATTCCACCAAGCTTTCTCCAACAGGAAAACTGTAATTTTCTATTGCAAAAGGAAATAGTTCTTCTTACAATATGTCTTCCAATCTTACTGGGAAAAAGTTCCCCTACTTGTCTAGATTATCTATATTTATACAAAAGAGCAAAACTATTGGGCTGCCCATGCAATGACTCTTGAGCTTCCCCAACTCTTCATCTCCCATATTTTCTTTCATTAAGTATTTATGAAAATTACAATATATTACAACAAAATGAATAAGATGCTCATGAGGAGGGTCCCGCCTGACTATTTAAAAATTTCTTCCATGCTGAAGCCTCTGAAGTAATACTTTCAAATTCAGAAGGTTCCAGGAATCGAATATTTATTTCGAATTTAGCAGTCTTTTTTCTGATGACTTCTATTCTGGCTGCGCTTAGGTGAAGTTGGTCTTCTAACAGCTGCACACTAACCGCGAAATGATCTACTTCATTTCTCAGGGTTTGTTCATCTAAAGCTTTAATGTGCTGTATCCTTTTTTCATATTCATGATATCTTCTTTGTAAAACTTCCAAAAACAGGCTGTGTTCTGGAAAAGTATCCATTCTTTGCTCAGCCACTGCCTGACATTGATTATATGTGATCAGAAGTCTTTTGAAGAATTCTACACAAGCCCCTTTTGTCTTCTTAACAGCCTTCTTGAATTCCTCAGCTGTGTTGATGGCAAATTCCAGTAAATCGTAGTCTTGTCTTAGGGCTTGTTGATCTTTTGAACGCAAATCGACAGGAGTTTCTTCATTCGCTTCTAATCTCGCCATCCTTCCTGATAGGACTTCTAAGATGTCCTGCGATTTGTCAACAAAATACGAAGAGGTTTCCAAAATCTCTTCCAGCCGACTATCCACCTACAAGACCTTACACCTCTCTTCTTCTATGGCCACTTGCATCTGGTGCATCTTTCTTCTCTATGCTAGGACATGCTCCTTGAATGACTGAAGGCTGACCTGCTGTTCCTTTGCTTCTTCTAAAGATGTTGTCAACGAGGTAATCTAGTCTTTAAGTTCTGCCTTCTGCCCTTGATATTGCCTCTCATCTACTTCCAAGGTATCCTTCTACAGCTCCAAATCCCCTATTCTACTTAGCAATTGCTCCTTTTCTGCCCTCAACTCCTGATATTCCTGCTGCACCTTCTCCAGGAATTCTTGGGCGGTCTCCATAGATCTCTTCTCTATCTAAAGGGCCTGAAGCTCAGCTTTTGAAGACTTGATTTCCTTTTGTATGTCTTCAAACTTTCTCTTTAACCTATTATTTTCTTCTCTTTCCTTTCTTAGGGTATCTTTGAGTTGAGAAGAGGACTTCTTTGACTGCTCAAGATCCATCATTATGTTATATACATTGTCCTCGGAGGCATGGATCAATGCAGCCCCCGCTCTGATAGTGAACCTGGGGTCTCTGTCTGTCCCGTATACAATAGTTGTATCATTTATCATTTTACCAGACATCCCCCCAGTTTCAACCTTCCTCTTGGTCCTCTTTACTATCCTTTTCTTTTCTTTATAATAAAAGATAGTATTAAAATCTGGTACCTCCTCCCCTTTCTTTTGTTCAAAGGGGATTAGCCTAAGGGTGGGAACCATAGCCTGTCCTAGTGTGCTGGCAGTAGCTGCTTCAGGATCTTGAATGTCAGGGTTCTCCAAGTCCTAAGCTTGACTATCTGCTGCATGAGAAGCTGATTGCTCTGTCACTGTCTGTGTCAGCTTTATCTTCTCTGCTTCCTACTTCTTCAGCTCCTCATCCATCTTTATTTTTCTTTCTTCTTCTTCGCTTTTGGAAGCTTCTTCTGCCTTTCTGGATGCCTCTTGTGTAGCTCTTCTCTTTTCCTCCTCTTCTCCTTTTAGCCAGCCTTCGACCTCTTGGGCTAGTCTCCTAGACTCTTCATTTCTTTTCCTATTTTCCTCCTCCTCGGCCTTTGCCTGCTCATCTTGTCCCTTTCCACCTTTGGTGGTGATTTTCTTTTTAAACCTTCTTCTTAAGGCTGTCATGTTTTGTGCACTGCGGAAAATGGACTCCTCTCTGTCCCAGTGGCTAGTGTATTCAAAATGTACATTCGCCTCTTTGCAGTGCTCTGCAACCTTATTCTGGGAGTCATTCCTGTGGAAACGCATTTCCCTAAAATGGAATTTCTCCAACTCCTCCACGAATTCATCGGCTTTCTTTAACCTGGTAAACTTGTAGCTTCCCAATCTGAATGGAAAAGGAGGGTATGCTACTTTCTTATGTTCAAACATAAAACTCCATATGCCATCTAAAAATACTTGTCTAGCTTCCTCTTTGTGGACTACATAGTCAGTGGCATACTTAGGCAGTAGTGAAGGTGCTCTAGAGCAGCCAAACATTCTGAAATATAGTCCATCCTCAGTCAAGTAATAATCGGCATACTCTTTAATCACCTGCAATGTCTCCTCTGACATGCAGTTGCATTCTTTCAAGAAAATCAAGGTATATAGTGGCATAATGAAGTGCTCACACACTTCCCTATAGTGGCTGTGATATTTGTGAGCCCACAATGGCTTGTATGAAGAGTAGACCAGTGTTCTTTCCCGATCCCAGATGCACATCAGATTGGGGAAAGGTTGGTTGCATAGTATGCAATCAATCAATATAGAGCTCATGTAGAACTCTGATCTCTTTTGGGACACCCCTCCTAATGCTGATTCCATGCAGGCTGAGAGGCTATTGGACACAATGTTGGCCTAGTTGAACACGGTCCCCTGTGTTGCAACATAGAAAATGATAGGCACCCACTCTAATTTGAAGCTTTTACCGTGGGCCCTCCCAAAAATCCTGTTCAGCATAAGGGCGATGAACCTGTAAGGGGTTCTTAGACTTGTAGTGTCATACTCTCCAGTCAGCCTAGTTCTAAAGTTTTTTCTGGGCATGAGCATCCTCTTCAGTGTCTCGACTAGGTCCATCCTAGTGGCCTTCAACCAGTCTTCAGTCAGATATACTTGTGCTTCTGGTAAGTGGTAATCCAGAGCCACATATCTAGGGCTATAAGCAGCATAACCCTATTTATCAACATTTTCCAGAATCATGGTGGTTACATCTACCCTAGGCAGAATCCACCCAATCATCTTTGAGCATGGAAAGAGCTCAGGTCTAGTAGCAATTTTCATTAGGGAGGATCTCTCTATGTTGGCATAGATGGTTTCTTCTTCAAAACCTATATCAGGTATTTCTCGGTGCGTAATTAATCTGTAGATTTCTCCCCATTGATATCCGGGTTCTACACCAATTATGCATTTGGTGTCTTCGTAAGTGTATTCAACTCTGGTGACGATTTTGACTTTGGGTTCCTCTTCAACTACTGGAGTCTTCTTCTTCTGACGTTTAGACATCTTGAAATCTACGATATTTCCTTGTCATGTATATAAATGTATTTTAGGTTCTCTTAGGTCATTTCTAGATAATATTTAAAGATAAAGACAACAGTATAAGCGTTTACCTCATTTGTGCTAAACATAAGTGCAGCGATGAAAAATAAGCAAACAAGGTTTAAACCCAAACGCTCCTGCCCAAAGACTAAACCTAGCTCGTGCCCAACAATCTATAGCTTTAACTTAGAATAACATGGGTGACGAATACCTTCCCCTCTCGTCAACATGAACATAGTCCCAAAACCCCCTCTCGGCGCTACAACCTACACGCTCCGTGAAATGACTAAAAGGCCCAAAATCTAAAAACCAGCTCACGCGAGGGCGCTGCAAAGATAGCACACTAGAAGACAAGGGGAAACTTCCTGCTATAAAATGCAATTCTGAACCTAAAAAGGGTTGGGGTTCGTACACAAGCTTGAATGGTCTTAGCCTAAGCAGGAAGAACATCACAGTCCTGGTTCATGAAAACGTGAAATGCGGAACCAGATCCATGGCATCATGGCCAAAAACCCCGAAACGACCTCCCTGGATGGCCAAACAAAGACTGGGGGAAAATGGTGTGGACAACATAACGGCCGTCTGCACCGATTTCCCCAGCAATCGAGTGCAGGCCGAAAAACCAAAACGAACCACAAAGAAACCTCCCCATCGGGCAGCCATACTAACTAGCTCGAATATATAAAGGTCGGGATGGGGAAACATAAGGAAATACTAACCGCGGGGACAGAAACTCAACCAATCAAACAGAATGGAAAAAGGGCACAAGGGCCTACCTGGCACTGTGCTGTGCGACCGGTGGAGGAAAACCGTTGAAATTCCACGGTAGAGCCACCTAGGAGGGAAGGTACCGACAGTGAGAATCTTGGTCTGCTCGAGTGAAAACAACAACACAAAGAAAAGTCCAAAATAACAATAAAATAATAAACCCCCAAACTCCACTATATATATGCCCCGGTCAACTACAATCGGCGGGAAAAAAATAAAGTCATTGGGTGGCAAAAGGCTAAGGGGTTGGTTATCATGTCAATATCGCCTTCGCAACAGTGGATGATGAAAACGGTGGAGCACCCGCAATGGTGTTGGCGGGAGAAAACAAACTCGCATCGGACACTAGTACAAGTGATCAATTTTGCCACGTTAGTTTTACTTTCGTGGAAAAATCAAGGGTAAATTATGCATTTTTACAATTTTTTTTAAGGAAGCCTCGACTTTCGTCGCTGTATCCACACCAGACCGTCGCTATAGCGACGGCACCGTCTTTTGTTGACTTTTTACAACGGTCAAGGCGTCGATACAACGACGGCCAAGAGTTTAAGCACGGTTATGTTTGATTTTTTTGTGAATTTTGTTCAGCGCTCGCGGTTATGTTTGTTTTTTTTGTGAATTTTGTATGCTGGGAATGAGCATGTGAACAATTTGATTTGTGAAATATATCTTTCAAGGTATTCAGATCCGAGTCGGGACCTCAAATAACCGGCCATGGATGATCTTTCGAGCCCGAAACAGCGTCTCTCATGAAGGAAAATCAATACATCAGAGCTGAAAACACATGATAATGAACAAGATCTGTGGATTTCAATAAGTGGGAAGGTTTATGATGTTAGTAAGTGGTTAGACAAGCATCTTGGAGGGGAACTGCCTCTTTTGAATCTAGCAGGCCAGGATGTGACGAATGCATTCGTTGCCTATCATCCGGGCTCTGCGTGGAAGTATTTAGATCAGTTTATGATTGGCATTCATGAAGATTATGAGGTTTCTGAGGTTTCTAAGGATTATCGTAAGCTTCTGGGGGAGTTGAAGAAGGCTGGGCTCTTCAAGGGGCCTCTATTAGTTTATTTTTTGATAGGTTTATGGATGATGGCAATGCTGGCTTTGTGTGTAGTGGGTGTGTTGTTTTATAAAGGGTTTTGGCTTCATGCTGTCTGTGGGGTTTTGTTGGGGGCGGTGTGGATTCAGAGTGGATGGATTGGGCATGATTCGGCTCACTGTGGGCTTGTGGGTCATAAGAAAATCGATAGGATTATTCAGTTGGTGGCTGGAAATTGCATGTCTAGGATTAGTATTGGATGGTGGAAGAGAAATCATAATGCCCATCATATTTCATGCAATAGTCTGGACTTTGATCCGGATCTTCAAAATGTGAATCAAGCGGAAAGAGAGTGAGCAAAGGAAGGGGTGTGTTCCCATATCGTGTGATAGGCCAAGGTGCGTTATGTTTCTGAGTTTGATTAAAATACAGCATTTTATATGCTTTGGATTTGAAATATCTTTGTTATATTAATGGGTATCTCTATACGAGTGTATGATTAAATTGTTTGTGTAATTTGGAAATTACATGTGATTTCTATGAAAAAGTTATA